>SJXQ01012576.1:0-301905 GCA_006408695.1 Aepyceros melampus
CCTTTTTTGGAATTGGAATGAAAACTGACCTTTTCCAGTCCTGTGGCTATATAACTTATATTCAAAGTATTTCATGCAAAATGCCAGGCTGGGTAAATCCCAATCTGGAATCAAGATTTTCAGGTGAAATATTGACAACAGATGACACCACTCTAATAGCAGAAAGCAAAGAGGCACTTAAGAGCCTGTTGATGAAGGTGAAAGAGGAGAGTGAAAAAGCCAACTTAAAACAATTCAAAAAACAAAGATCATGGCATCCAGTCTCATCACTTCATGGCAAATAGTTGGAGAAAAATGAAAACAGTGACAGTGTTTCCTTTTATTTTCTTGGGCTCCAATATCGATGTAGACAGTGACTGCAGCCATGAAATTAAGACATTTACTTCTTGGAAGAAAAGCTATGACCAAGCTAGACAGCATATTAAAAAGCAGAGACATTACTTTGCCAACAAAGGTCATCTAGTCAAAGCTATGGATTTTCCCAGTACTCATGTATGGATGTGAGTGTTGCATCATAAAGAAGGCTGAGCAATGAAGAATTGATGATTTCAAACAGGGATGATGGAGAAGACTCTTGAGAGTCCCTTGGACTGCAAGGAGATCAAACTTGTCAATCCTATAGAAAATCAATCCTGAATATTCATTGGAAGGTCTGATGTTGAAGCTGAAGTTCCTATACTTTGGCCACCTGATGCAAAGAGCCAACTCATTGGAAAGACTCTGGGAAAGATTGAGGGCAGAAGGCAAGGACATAGAATGAGACAGTTGGATAGCATCTCCAAATCAATAGACTTTAATTTGAACAAATTCCATGAAAGATTGGGAAGTCTAGCATGGTGCTATTCATGGGGTTGCAAAGAGTCAGACTGACTTAGCAACTGAACATCAACAACATTAATTGTCATTTGTGTAAATCTGAAATGAAAAAAATCTGAAGATCTCTAGATCTAGAGACATTTAATTTGATTACAAGTACATTTTAAAGTCAAATGTTTCTATTTGAGCATTAACTGCAAGAGACATTCAATTGATAGAATTTCAGGGGCAGTTACTCATTTTCAGTAATTTACAGACACATGTCTGCTGAATACATTTTGGGAAAAATACATTACAGCTGACTAAGGTATTTAGAAGTGGTAAAGAGTGGCTCCAATCATAATTCTTTTTTCTATTTTAATTTCCATGTGCCAGGCAAGCTTGTTAATTTATCACCTGTCTCAGACAAGTTACTCTTTAAAGGATTTTTTAACTTCTCAGAGGCTGATGACTAATCAATCACTATAAAGTTATTTCAACATGAAAAATAAACATTCTTCATAACTCTGCAGTATTTTTAACTTAATACCAAGGTTTCTCCCTAATGAAAGAGCAATTTTTATGGGAATAAGTAATAATAAAACTTTGAGTGAAAATTATAATGAAAAGTTTACATATTTTTATGCTAACTGTTGAAATAAGAATCGCAAACACACACATATTCACTTTTTGTTATGAAAAAATATGAAGTTTTTGAAAAAGAAAAATCTGAATATTATGTGCCCAATGGAAAAATACAGCTTTGCCCTAATATTATAAGTAAAGAATTTCTGAAAAATAATAGGACAAAATATATATTAAAAAAAAAAAGCTTTTGCTCTGGGCTGTTATAATGTAGAAAAAGTGTTTCAAATGTGAACTAATGAAGTACAAAGTAATGAATATTTAATTTGTATGATTTACCAAAGTGCTTTTAGAAATCAGAGCTACATTCTTCATAAACATAATGTTCATTAGGCCTTAACTGTAGCTTGCATGCAATTACCATATCCTCCGCTACAGCTTCAGCATCTGTGGCATTGAATAAAACTCCTCTGAGAATATCTTGAGGGTGAAGAGAGAAAAAGAGAAGAAAACTACCAGGGCTGTGAAATTTGAATAGCTTACCTTGACATGGAAAAGATACCTAGAAGATACATACCTGGAGGCTGGGCGGCCAGCCCTTGTGTAGCAGACACCACAGCTTCCCTTGGGCTCCCTCCCTCCCCTTCTGACAACAGAGTCTTGAAGGGTTAAGCTAAACAAAATACGAAATTAGTTTGATGGCTCAGTAGAACACATTATCACATTCTTAAATGTAAGAGGAGTGCTGCTTAAAATCTGACTGATAACATAGATTAAGCAGAGAAGTTTTCAGTAGAAATAAACTTGTTATGTGATATGAATATTAATAAGACCACTGTTGTAGATTGCATAGACTTCAGAGCCCAAGAACTTTTCCTCTTGATCTTTTATTATACATCATGGAAGGCGATTTTTTTTTTCTCTTAAAGTGTTATCTCCTTTCCTTTTCTACTTTTATTTTTATCAAGTTGGCAACCAAATTGCTCCTGCCATTAGGGGTGAGATAAAAATTTTAAGTTTTATTTGAGGACAGTTTTTGTAAGAGCTAAAGAAAATCAAACTTATCAGTAAAATGCATGATATTCTAATGTTTTTGAAATCTGGAAATCACTTTTAGTAAAGTAAATTTGACAGAAGAGATTTCATAACTTTGAAAACTCTCTTTACTCTTTCCTTCTGCCTTGTTAATGTTTATTTTCATTATTTGGGGTCCACTTAATTCAATATGCAAGAAGCAATTCCATGTTGCCCTACAGTTGATCTAGACAGTTATTACTAATTTTAGCATAAGCCATCCCAGGAGAATCACAGAACACGTTAAAATGTAACAGACATGCCATTTTCCTTGAAAAACGGTGTATGTGATTTATAATAAGTGAATAATAGCACTACATGAGAGATGCAAAGAGTTTGGAGATAAAATGAAAGACCTGAGTGTAAATTAATACAGAAACAATTAGTGTATAGGCCTGCCAAGGATTTCCATTAAAATATTTAGAGAAAAATAATTTTGACAAATTATGTATTTTATAGCAAAAATGTGCAACCTGCTGCATTTGGCACTTTGTCCTTCCATTCATGAAAGAAAGGTAAATTGCCTTTGTTATGAGTCACTGTAATTGAATTTCAATTCCTCCAACAGCACTGTCGATTAGCTGAGATGCCCACCTGGAAGGACTCGGTGACAGCTGCAGCTATGACCTTTGGGGAGCTCGTGCCTATTGGACTTAGATCCTATTTGGACGAAAGGAGAATTCTCAGGAGAGTATTTTGGCAACTTTAAGTTATCATTTAAGAAATCTCTTGGCAAGACTGTTTTATTTAGCTTGTCATTTGGAGAAGCAGGGAAATGCAAGCTCACTTTAGAACAGGAATAAACTCATAATTGAGATGGCCAAAATGAGTGCATTATGGAACTATATCCTGTAGAAATAATTTGATTGGATATTAGATATTGCATAATCAAAGGATTATTGAGACTTAAAAAAAATCTTATCTATCTTGACTGAATAAATGAACTGGAGGATAAAGAATATCATCCAGATAATTTTATAGACCCCACAACATTTTATAGACTTGGAAGGAATCTTAAAGAATTTAAAGGCATTCAATTTAAAGCATAAGCAGAAAGTATCATTGGGGACACCCAGGAGTCAAATGGCAACTTGGAGAAGTGGAGGACTGAGACTTGTGTGCCATTATATTATAGGAGTGAATGAGATTGCTAAGAGACAGAGTGAGGAAAATCCTGAGGTCAGAGGAAAGTAAGAAAGAAGGAAGATTGATATTCACTGTAGCTGAATTGAGGGAAGTGGAGGCAATTCATAAAATGGGGTCTTTATTTTCTCAAACAGGAGGTAGGATGCCCATTATCTGAAAGTGAGGAGATGCACATGGATTTGGAAACTTTATATGAATGGAAAAAGCAGGAAAGCTGTTTTAAAAAAATTGCATGAAGTTAGAGTCAGTTAGAGATAAATAGATAAAGCCAAAAATCCCCTTCATGGCTTATAGCCTTGTTGCTATGAAGGGGCTTGCATAACTTAATGAAGCATGAGCCATGTAGTGCAGAGACTTGCAGACAGAACGGTCATTGTGGAAAGTTCTGACAAAATGTGGTCCACCGGAGAATGGAATGGCAAGCCACTCCAGTATCCTTTCCATGAGAATCCCATGAACAATATGAAAAGATATGACACCAGAAGATGACCCCCCAGGTTGGAAGGTGTCCAATATGCTCCTGGGGAAGAGCAGAGGGTAATTGCTAATAGCTCCAGAAAGAATGAAGTGGCTGGGCCAAAGCAGAAATGATGCTCAGTTCTGGATGTGTCTGATGGTGAAAATAAAGTCCGATGTTGTAAAGAACAATTTTGCATAGGAACCTGAGATGTTAAATCCGTGAATCAAGGTAAATGGGATGTAGTCTAGCAGTAGATGGTAAGAGTGAATATCGACAGCTTTAGGAATCAGTGAACTAAAATGGACAGGAATGGGCAAATTTAATTCAGATGACATATCTACTACTGTGGGCAAGAATCCCTTAGAAGAAATGGAGTAGCCTCATAGTCAATAAAAGAGTCCAAAATGCAGTACTTGGATACAATCTCAAAAATGACAGAATAACCTCTGTTTGTTCCCAAGACAAACCATTCAGTATCACAGTAATACAAGTCTATGCCCCAACCACTGCTGCCAAAGAAGCTGAAGTTGAACAGTCCTATGATGACCTTATAGAACTAACACTCAAAAAAGATGTCCTTTTCATCATAGGGAACTGAAATGCAAAAGTAGGATGTCAAGAAATAACTGGAGTAACAGGCAAGTTTGGCCTTGGAGTACAAAATGAGGCAGGGCAAAAGCTAACCAAGTTTTGCCAAGAGAACACACTGGTCAGAGCAAATGCCCTCTTCCAACAACACAAGAGATGACTCTACACATGAACATCACCACATGGTTAATACTGAAATTAAATTGATTATATTCTTTGCAGCTGAAGATGGAGAAGCTCTATACAGTCAGCAAAAACAGAACAAAACAAACCTGGAGCTGACTGTAGCTCATATCATGAGCTCCTCCTGCAAAATTCTGACTTAAAGTGAAGAAAGTAGGGAAAACCACTAGACCATTCAGGTATGACCTGAATCAAATCCCTTATGATCATGCAGCGGAAGTGATGAATAGACGCAAGAGATTAGATCTGGTAGACAGGGTGCCCGAGGAACTATGGACAGACATTCCTAATAGTGTACAGGAGACAGTGATCAGGAGGTGGTGACCAAAACCATTCCAAAGAAGTAGAAACACAAGAAGGCAAAGTGGTTTTCTGAGGAGGCTTTACAGATAGCTGAAAAAATAAGAGAAGCAAAAGGCAAGGAAGAAAGGGAGATAGATCCAACTGAATGCAGAATTCCAGAGAGTAGCAAGGAGCTATAAGAAAGACTTCTTAAGAGAACAATACAAAGAAATGGAAGAAAACAACTCAGTCTTTCTTGAAGAAAGACTAGAGATCTCTTCAAGAAATTTAGAGATAGTAAGGTAACATTTCATTCAAGGATGGGCATAATAAGGGAAAGAAATGGTAAGAACATAACAGAGGCAGAAGACATTAAGAAGAGGTGGCAAGAATATATAGAACTCTACAGAAAAAGATCTTAATGACCTGGATAACCATGATTGTGTGGTCACTTACATAGAGCCAGACATTCTGGAGTGTGAAGTCAAGTGGACCTTAGGAAGTGTTACTACAAACAAAGCTAATGGAGGTGATGAAATTCCAGCTGAGCCACTTAAAATCCTTAAAGATGATGCTATTAATGTGCTGCACTCAATGTATCAGCAAATTTGGAAAACTCATCAGTGGCCGCAGGACTGGAAAAGGTCCGTTTTCATTCAAATTCCAAGGAAGGGCAGTGCCAAAGAATTTTCAAACTACTGGACAATTGAGCTCCTTTCATGTGCTAGTAAGTTTACGCTCAAATTCTTCATGCTAGGCTTCAGCAGTATGTCAACTGAAAACTTCCAGATGTACAAGCTGGGTTTTGGAGAGGCAGAGGAACTTGAGATCAAATTACCAACATTTGTTGGATCATAGAGAAAGAAGCAAATTCCAGAAAACATCTACTTCTACTTCATTGACTATGCTAAAGCCTTGAGTATGTGGATCACAAAAATTGTGGACAATTCTTCAGTTCAGTTCAGTTCAGTGGCTCAGTTGTGTCCGACTCTTTGCAATCCCATGAATCGCAGCATGCCAGGCCTCCCTGTCCATCACCAACTCCTGGAGTTCACTCAAACTCACGTCCATCGAGTCGGTGATACCATCCAGCCATCTCATCTTTTGTCATCCCCTTCTCCTGCCCCCAATCCCTCCCAGCATCAGAGTCTTTTCCAATAAGTCAACTCTTCGCATGAGGTGGCCAAAATACTGGAGTTTCAGCTTTAGCATCATTCCTTCCAAAGAACACCCAGGGCTGATCTCCTTTAGAATGGACTGGTTGGACCTCCTTGCAGTCCAATGGATTCTCAAGAGTCTTCTCCAACACCACAGTTCAGAAGCATTAATTCTTCGGCAGTCAGCCTTCTTCACAGTCCAACTCTCACATCCATACATGACTACTGGAAAAACCATAGCCCTGACTAGAGGGACCTTTGTTGGCAAAGTAATGTCTCTGCTTTTGAATATGCTCTCTAGGTTGCTCATAACTTTTCTTCCAAGGAGTAAGTGTCTTTTAATTTCATGGCTGTAGTCACCATCTGCAGTGATTTTGGAGCCCCCCAAAATAAAGTCTGACACTGTTTCCACTGTTTCCCCATCTATTTCCCATGAAGTGATGGGACCGGATGCCATGATCTTTGTTTTCTGAATGTGGAGCTTTAAGCCAACTTTTTCACTCTCCTCTTTCACTTTCATCAAGAGGCTTTTGAATTCCTCTTCACTTTCTGCCATAAGGGTGGTGTCATCTGCATATCTGAGGTTATTGATATTTCTCCTGGCAATCTTGATTCCAGCTTGTGTTTCTTCCAGTCCAGCATTTCTCATGATGTACTCTGCATAGAAGTTAAATAAGCAGGGTGACAGTATGCAGCCTTGACATACTCCTTTTCCTATTTGGAACCAGTTGTTACCAGACCATTTTACCTGTTCCCTGAGAAACCTGTATCTGGGTCAAGAAGCAACAGTTAGAACCTTACATGAAATAAATGACAGGTTCACATTTGGGAAAGGAGTAAAACAAGGCTGTATATTGCCACCCTGTTTATTCTACTTCTATGCAGAATAAATCAGGCGAAATGCTGGGTTGGAAGAAGCACAAGCTGGAATCAAGTTTGCCAGAAGAAATACTAGTAACTTCAGATATGTAGATGATACCACTTTCACTTACCTAGAGCCAGACATCTTGGAGTAAGTCAAGTGAGCTTTAGAGCATCACTACAAATAAAGCTAGTGGAGATGATGGAATTCCAGTTGAGCTATTTCAAATCCTGAAGGATGATGCTGTGAAAGTGCTGCACTCAATATTCCAGCAAATTTGGAAAACTCAACAGTGGCCACAGAACTGGAAAAGGTCAGTTTTCACTTCAATCCCAAAGAAATGCAATGCCAAAGAATGTTCAAACTACTGCACAAGTTTACTCATCTCACATGCTAGCAAAGTAATGCTCAAAACTCTGCAAGCTAGGCTTCAATAGTATGTGAACTGAGAACTTCCAGATGTTCAAGCTGGATTTAGAAAAGGCAGAGGAACCAGAGATCAAATTACCAACATCGTTTGGGTCATAGAAATGGCAAGAGAATTCCAGAAAAACCTCTACTTCTGCTTCATTGACTATGCTAAAGTTTTTGACTCTGTGGATCACGACAAAACTGTGGAAAATTCTTAAAGAGATGAGAATACCAGACCACCTTACCTGCCTCCTGAGAAATCTGTATGTAGGTCAAGAAGGAACAGTTAGAACTGGACATGGAACAAAGGACTGGTACCAAATTGTGAAGGGAGTGTGTCAAGGCTGTATATCATCACCTTGATTATTTAATTTCTTTGCAGAGCTGCTGCTGTTGCTGCTGCTGCTAAGTTGCTTCAGTCGTCTCCGACTCTGTGTGACCTCATAGATGGCAGCCTACCGGGCTTCCCCGTCCCTGGATTCTCAAGGCAAAAACATGGGAGTGGGTTGCCATTTTCTTCTCCAATGCATGAAAGTGAAAAGTGAAAGTGAAGTCGCTCAGTCGTGTCCGACTCAGCGACGCCATGGACTGCAGCCTACCAGGCTCCTCCGTCCATGGGATTTTTCAGGCAAGAGTACTGGAGTGGGATGCCATTGCCTTCTCTGGTATGCCAAGCACATCATGCTAAATGCCAGGCTAAATGAAGCACAAGTTCAAATCAAGATTGCTGGGAGAAATATCAATAACTCAGATATGCGGATAACACCACCCTTATGGCAGAAATCTAAGAGAACTAAAGAGTTTTGATGAAAGTGAAAGAGCAGAGTGAAAATCCTGGCTTAAATTCAGTATTCATAAAACTAAGATCAGGGCATCTGTTCTAATCACTTCATAGGAAATAGGAGAGGAAAAAGAAGAAGTTGTGAAAATTTTTATTTTTTTTAGCCTGCAGAATCACTACAGATAGTGATTGCAGCCATGAAGTTAAAAGAAACATGTTCCTTGGAAGGAATTCTATGACTAAAGTAGACAATTTGTTAAAAAGCAAAGACATTGTTTTGCTGACAAAGATCTGTATAGTTAAAGTTACGGTTTTTCCAGTAGTCATGTATGGATGTGAGAGTTGGAGCATAAAGAAGGCTGAGTGCTGAAAAATGGATGCTTTCAAACTGTTCTGTTGTAGAAGACTCTTGAGAGTTCCTTGGACTGCAAGGAGATCCAACCAATAAATACTAAAGGAAATCAACTCTGACTATTCATTGAAAAAGCTGATGCTGAAGCTGAAATGCCAATACTTTGGCCACCTATATGAAGAGTTAACTCACTGAAAAAGACCCTGATGATGAGAAAGACTGAATGCAAAAGAAGAATGGGGCTGCAGAGGATGAGATAGTTAGATAGCATCACTGACTCAGTGGACATAAACTTGAGCAAACTCTGGGAGATAGTGAAGGACAAGGAAGCCTGGCCTGCTGCAGTCTAAGAGGTCACAAATAGTCAACATGACTGAGCAATTGAGCACAACAACCAGAATAAATAAATGATTGCCAGCATTCTTGATTGGTGGTGGATGTTGGGTAAAGTAGTTTTGTTGTAATGGCATCTGGCATCATTATGTGGCTTTCTCTAACAATAATCCTTATTAAAAGAGAAGTGATCTGAGGATTGACATTACCCGAAGTTGAAAGTGGTCATGATGGGTATTTTCAGGTTAGAAGTGACCTTTAAAATAGGAAGTAGCAAGAATTGATACCTATATGGGATGCACAGAGTAAAAAAGATTTAAGAAAAACCAAACTGTTTTCATAAACAGTTCTGACATCCATGTGTCTCATTTCCTTGACTATGCTTGTCAGTTCCATGGTCTTTTACAGTAGAACTATTCTTTTTTTTTAATTAAAAAAATTTAAATCTAATATTATCTGGAATGGCCATTTGGTGCATTAATTGGAAACAATTCTATTAATGTGAAGAATCTTTGAAAAGATTAGAGTATACAAACATCATTTGATTTTATCTTAAAACATGTTTACTTTCCAATACATTTAATGTAGAACATAGACTTTTTTTTTGTTAGGGGGCAGGATGTAAACATAACTGCATTCATAAGATTTTTTATCTCATCTTTTACATAAACCATACACATAACATTAATATATCATCTATAATTTCCACACACTGGATCTGAGTTTAAAATTCTTTTGGAATTCACTAATTGTAAAATAAATGCCACAGTGATGATGCTGTGATGGTTTATTGAAGTCTCAATGTGACTGGGCCACAGAGTGCCTAGGCATTTGGCCAAATGTTACTCTGGATGTGTCTGTGGTGTTTTTCTGGATGTGATGAACATTTGAATTATTAGACTCCATAAAGCAGATTGCCTTCTCTAATGTGGGTGGGCTTTGCCCAATCAGTTTAAGACCAGAACAGAACAAAAGGCTGAGTAAAAGGGAACTACTCCGGCTTGACTATTCAAAATAGAACATTGTTATATTTTGGCAGGAGACATGGGTTCAATACTGGGTTGGGAAGATCTCCTGAAGGATGACATGGCAACCCACTCTAGTATTCTTGCCTGGAGAATCCCATGGACAGAGGAGCCTGGCGGGCTACAGTCCATAGGGTTGCATAGAGTCAGACATGACTAAAGCAACTTAGCATGCATGCACACATTCTTTTTTTGTGTGTGTTGTTCTCTATGTCTGTTTTTCCATTGCTGCCTTACAAATAAATTCTTCAGACCATTTTTCTAGATTTCATATATATGTGTTGCTGCTGCTGCTGCTGCTGCTAAGTCACTTCAGTCGTGTCCGACTCTGCGACCCCATAGATGGCAGCCCACCAGGCTCCCCCATCCCTGGGATTCTCCAGCAAGAACACTGGAGTGGGTTGCTATTTCATTCTCCAATGTATGAAAGTGAAAAGTGAAAGTGAAGTCGCTCAGTTGTGTCTGACTCTTAGCGATCCCATGAACTGCAGCCTACCAGGCTCCTCCATCCATGGGATTTTCCAGGCAAGAGTACTGGAGTGGGGTGCCATTGCCTTATCCATATATGTGTTAGTATATGATATTTATCTTTCTCTTTCTGACTTACTTCACTCTGATTAATAGGCTCTAGGTTCATGCACCTCATTAGAATAGACTCAGATGCATTCCTTTTTATGACTGAATAATAGTCCATTGTGTACATGTACCACAACTTCTTTATCCATTCATCTGTCAATGGACATCTAGGTTGCTTCCATGTTCTAGCTATTGTAAATAGTCCTGAAATAAACATTTGGGTACATGTGTCTTTCTCAGTGTTGGTTTCCTCCTGGTATATGCCTAGGAGTGGGATTGCTGGGTCATACAGTGGTTTGATTCCTAGTTTTTAAACTAATCTCCATATCCTCATCCATAATGGCTATATCAACTTACATTCCCATCAATAGCATGATGCATTCTTTATTATCTTGGCCTTGCAGAGCATTTGATTACTTACAATTTTTTTTCTTTCTTTGCACATTCACATTTTACTAGTACTCAAGGCATTTAATTAAAGAGGGAACTTTGATAACAGTTAATGTGTCATGATCAATTTGAGAATAAATTCAAGCTGTTGAAACAAAAGTATGTGGAAGATCCAGTGGAAGGAAAGAGTTCTGACTATAAATGGGGGGAGGAGGTAACCCAATCACGCACAAGCACATTACCTTGGAAATCAATTGTAACCCAGCATATGCTCCCCAGGATTTTAGATCAACGATTTGTGGAGTGGTGTGTTCTTCCACTTCCCTTTTGGAAAACCTATCTTGTTGTTATAAAGGGCGTCTGGGGAGCCAAAGCTTTGATGTTTTAATAAAGTGACTATCTGGTACTACGATTTATTCCCAAAGATCTGAAATGTTCTAGACAAACCAGGGTTTCATTTATTCTTTATTCAAGCCAACTTATTAGGGTCCAAATATTCTCTTCTCTCTTTCACCCCTCACCCCCTCCACTTCCTCTTTCTTGAAGTCTTCAGGACATATATCCTTCAAAGCCATGCTACTTTCTCTCCTGGTGAGAACTTCAGCTGGCCATGCAGAATAGACTGTCACCATTCATGCTGCCACCATCTGGATGATGTGGCTCACAATATCTCGATCTAGACCCCATTACACTGCAGTTTTGGTGAGAGGAGGGAGGGTGTTTTGAGGTGCTACAAAAACCAACTAGAAAGAAATGATCACATGATCCAAGTTGGATGGACCAAGAGAAATGCGAAAGGGCAAGGGCTTGAAAATGAACAGAAGAAAAAAAAAAAGAAAATGAACAGAAGAGGTAATGATTAGAAAAGAATCACTCCCTTGTGAGACAGCAGAATAAGTGATGAAAGTGATGACGAGGCCTGTGGAAAAAAATGCAGAAACACCATTTGGAAACATATTTGAAACTAATTTGGAAATCCCAAGGCCAAGGACCTATGAGGTCAATGTGTTTAATATTTTCACATAATGAGTTTATTGTTGTTTAAAATTTTAGTTACTTTTTATGTTAATGCTTTTTAATAGAAAGTATTTTCATAATACATTTGAGAAGCTAGGATGTTATGTTTCTGAATAATTATATCAGATTTCTACTTCACTTTATGGTGAGCCAATGTAGAAGCCAAAAAATCAGAAGTGCTAATTCTTGTAATTTGCTAATCTAGGAAGAATATAAAACAAGGTCCCTTGAATTCAGCTGACTGACCATATATCTCAAGGTTAAACCACTTAAAAACTACATTGCTGCTGCTGCTGCTAAGTCACTTCAGTTGTGTCCAACTCTGTGCAACCCCATAGACTGTGGCAGCCTACCAGGCTCCCCGGTCCCTGGGATTCTCCAGGCAAGAATACCAGAGTGAGTTGCTATTGCCTTCTCCAAAAAACCACATTAAGGGAGAGTTTTTAAGAGGAAAGAGATATCTTCCAGGATATAATCTTTAAAGTTCTTGTTGTTCCCAAATATCTTTTGTTTCTGACTAATGAACTATTGCAATCTACGATCTAAATGTATCAAGTATGGAGCTTAAATAGCCTATTGATAATAAAGTGTGTGTTAGTTGCTCAGTTGTGTTCAACTCTTTGTGACCCCATGGACAGGGCTCCTGTCCATGGGCTTCTCCAGGCAATACTGGAATATGTGGCTGTGTCCTTCTCCAGAGGGTTTTTCTCCAGGGAAGCCCCAATACATATTCCACTAATAAGCAATAGATATTTGGAACTCAGTATTGTCAATATGGGCTTCTCTGGTGGCTCAGAAGGTGAAGAATCTGCCTGCAATGCAGGAGATGCTGGTTCATTTCCTGGGTTGGGAAGATCCCCTGGAGAAGGATAAGCTACCCACTCCAGTATTCTTGGCCTTTCCTGGTAACTCAGATGGTAAAGAATCCACCCACAATGCAGGAGACCTGTGTTCTATCCCTGGGTTGGGGTGATCCCCTGGAGGAGGGCATGGCAACCCACTCCAGTATTCTTGCCTGGAGGAGCCTGGTGGCTACAGTCCGTGGGGTTGCAAAGAATCAGACATGACTGAGTGACTAAGCACAGCACAACAAGCATAATTACTAATTATATATAGTAATTAGTTAATCATGATTTAGAAATTGTTTGAATAAGAATGAAGCCATTATTAAAGGTCAGAAATGAGATGTTCACATCATTGCCCTTGGAACCTCGTTGTTTTTCAGGGGGATCAGTACTAGGAAAGTGGTAGCCAAGTGTGAGAGGTCAATAGGAACTGTAGCTTGGAAACCAGGAGAGAAATCTAGGACCAAAGAACCAGTGATTATTATATGGTCATTTAAATTGAATTTGTTTCTAGGATATCAGTAATTCCATTAAACTAAATAGCAACTTTCTTCTCAGTCTTTATCCACAGGCTTAAAAACATGGTAAAAGACCCCTTTGGGACATATTCAGCCACTACTGCCTATATATGACTTTAATTCCTGGGTGACCCTGATTCTGATAGCAATAGAAAAACTATAAAATTGCACACTGATAATCATACCTAAAAACTGCTGCTTGTTTAATCTTTTTTATTCTTTTTAAAGTATTATTTAAAATGTTAAAAAATTCTATTTTATATTGTATTATAGTTGATTTACAATGTTGTGTTAGTTTCAGGTACACAGCAAAGTGATTCAACCATACATATAAACGTGTGTGTGCTCAGTTGCTTCAGTTGTGTCCAACTCTTTGAGGCCCCATGGACTACAGTCTGCCAGGATCCTCTGTCCATGAGATTTTCCCAGCAAGAATTTAAGAATGAGTTGTCCTGCCCTCTTCCAGGGAGTTTCCCCGACCAAGGGTTCAAACCCACTTCTCTTGCATCTCTGCATTGCAGGCAGATTCTTAACCAGAGAGCCGCTGGGGAAGCCCATACATATACATATATCTATTCTTTTTCAGATTCTTTTCCCATACAGACCATTACAGAATACTAAGTAGAGTTCTCTGTGCTGTATAGTAGGTCTCTGTTGTTTATCTATTCTATATATAGTAGAGTGTATTGTTGTTCAGCTGCTCAGTCGTGTCTAACTCTTTGTGACCCCATCAACTGCAGCATGCCAGGCTTCTCTGTCCTTCACTGTCTCCTAAGTTTGCTCAAACTCATGCCCGTTGAGTCGATGATGCCATCCAATCATCTCGTACTCTGTCACCTGTTTCTCCTCCTGCCCTCACCCTTTCCTAACATCAGCGTCTTTTCCAGTGAGTGGGCTCTTTGAATCAGGGGGCCAAAGTATTGGAGCTTCAGCATCAGATTTTTCAATGAAAAGTCAGGGTTGATTTCCTTTAGGATTGACTGGTTTGATCTCCTTGCAGTTCAAGGGACTCTCAACAGTCTTCTCCAACACCACAGTTCAAAAGCATTAATTTTTTGGTGCTCAGTCTTCTATATGGTACAACTTTCACACTGAACATGACTACTGGAAAAACCATAGCTTTGACTATACAGACCTTTGTTGGTAAAGTCATGTCTCTGCTTTATTAATATGTTGTTTATGTTTCTCATAGCCTTTTTTCCAAGGAGCAAGCAACTTTTAATTTCATGGCTGCAGTCACTGTCTTCAGTGATTTTGAAGCCCCCAAAATAAAGTCTGTCACTACTTTCCATTTTTTCCACATCTATTTGCAATGAAGTGGTGGCACTGGATGCCATGATCTTAGTTTTTTATTTTTTTAATTTTTTAAATCTTTTTTTATTATCACTCACCTTTAAGTGTTTTATTATTTTTATTATTTAATTTTTTTTACTTTATTCTATTTATAATACTGTATTGGTTTTGCCATACATTAACATGAATCCGTCTTGGATGTATATGAGTTCCCAATCCTGAACTCCCCCCCCACTCCAACCCCATATCAACTCTCTGGATCATCCCCGTGCACCAGTCCCAAGTATCCTGTATCCTGTATTGAAGATAGACTGGTGATTCATTTCTTACATGATAGCATACATGTTTCAGTGTCATTCTCCCAAATCCTCCCACCCTGTCCCTCTCCCTCAGAGTCCAAAAGTCCGTTCTATTCATCTGTGACTCTTTTGCTGTCTCACATACAGGGTTATCATTACCATCTTTCTAAATTCCATATATATGTGTTCAGTTCAGTTCAGTTCAGTCGCGCAGTCGTGGCCGACTCTTTGCGACCCCATGAATCGCAGTACGCCAGGCCTCCCTGTCCATCACCAACTCCCGGAGTTCACTCAGACTCACGTNTTTTAGCATAGTCAGTGAAGCAGAAGATTTCTTTTTTTTTCTGGAATTCTCTTGCTTTTTCTATGATCCAGCAGATGTTAACAATTTGATCTCTAGTTCCTCTGCCTTTTCTAAATCCACCTTGAACATCTGGAGATTCTTGGTTCATGTACTGTTGAAGCCTAGTTTGAAGGATTTTAAGGATTATCTTGATAGCATGTAAAATGAGTGCAATTGTGCAGTAGTTTGAACAATCTTTGGCATGTAGACTGTATATGTTAATTCTATACTCCTCATTTATTGACCCTTTTTACCCCCTTAGTAACCATAGGTCTGTTTTCCATGTCTGTGAGTTTGTTTCAGTTTTGTTATCTGTATCATCCTTTGGATTTCACACATAAGTAAAATCATATGATTATTTTTCTTTCTCTGTCTGACTTACTTCACTTAGTATTATAATCTCTAGTTTCATACATGTTGCTGAAAATGGCACTATTTCATTCTTTTTATGACTGTGTAATATCTCTTTGTATATTTATGCCACATCTTTTTTATCTATTCACCTGTTGATGGACGTTTAGATTGCTTCCAAGTCTTGGCTATTGTGAATAGTGCTGCAAGGAGCATTGGGATGCATGTATCTTTTTGAGTTACAGTTTTTTCTGGATATATGCCCAGGAGTGGGGTTACTGGATCATATGGTAGCTCTATTTTTAGTTTTTTAAAGAACGTCCAAACTGTTCTCCATAGAGGCTGTACCAATTTACTTTCCCACCAACAGTGTAGGGGGGGGCGGTTTCCTTTTCTTCACATTCTCTTCAGCATTTATTATTTGTAGAGTTTTTGATGATGGCTATTCTGACTACTGTGAGATGATACCTCTTTGAAGTTTTAATTTACATTTCTTTGGTAATTAAAGACTAAGCATTTTCTTCTGTGTTTTTTGGCCATCTAATTAAGAGTGGGGTTACTGGATCATATGGTAGCTCTATTTTTAGTTTTTTAAAGAACGTCCAAACTGTTCTCCATAGAGGCTGTACCAATTTACTTTCCCACCAACAGTGTAGGGGGGGGCGGTTTCCTTTTCTTCACATTCTCTTCAGCATTTATTATTTGTAGAGTTTTTGATGATGGCTATTCTGACTACTGTGAGATGATACCTCTTTGAAGTTTTAATTTACATTTCTTTGGTAATTAAAGACTAAGCATTTTCTTCTGTGTTTTTTGGCCATCTAATTAATCTTGACACTGAAAATCCCTGTTGCCTGTAGTATCATGAGCCCCACATTACACTGTATACCTTAGGCACATTGAAAATAGAAGGAGACATTTGAGGTGCTATGGCCCCCAAATAAATTTTCAGCAAAAAAGAATGCTCCAACATACAGTCCAAAAGACACTTTTGAGAGTCAGGATCATGGGACTGGATTTACCAGAGACATTACTTTGTCAAAAAGGTCCATTTAGTCAAGGCTATGGTTTTTCCTGTGGTCATGTATGGATGTGAGAGTTGGACTATAAAGAAAGCTGAGGGCAGAATTTATGCTTTTGAACTGTGGTGTTGGAGAAGACTCTTGAGAGTCCCTTGGACTGCAAGGAGATCCAACCAGTCCCTCCTAAAGGAGATTAGTCCTGAATTGGAAGGACTGATGCTGGAGCTGAAACTCTAATAGTTTGGTCACCTGATGCAAAGAGCTAACTCATTTGAAAAGATCCTGATGCTGAGAAAGATTGTGAGCAGGAGGAGAAGAGAATGACAGAGAATGAGATGGTTGGATGGCATCACCGACTCAATGGGCGTGAGTTTGGGTAAACTCCGGGAGTTGATGATAGACAGGGAGGCCTGGTGTGCTGCAGTTCATGGGGTCGTAAAGAGTCCAACATAACTGAGCAACTGAACTGAAATGAACTGAGCTGAATAAAGAGGAGGGGGATAAAACTATATACATTTTTTCAAACTATATATATTCAAAGAAATACCATGTATGTGTCATCTGTATAATTGCTTTAAACTCCAATCTTCTGTGTCAATATAAGTGACAGACCTGGTTTACATTTTCTGACATATAAAATGGGAGGGATAAAGTATTTATTCTTTAGCTGCTTTAAATCACAGCTAATGAAAAGTAATTGCAAGTAATCTCTCAAGCTGAAAAACATCACTTAAAAACATAATTTTTTATGATTCAACTTTTTCATTGCTTGAAAAAGGGTGCAAACATATGTCTTATATTACTGTGAGAAAACCCCTTTATTCAACTCTCACTGTTTGAAATAAAATTTAAAAGATGCTTTCTCCTTGGAAGAGAAGCTATGACAAACCTAGACAGCATATTAAAGAAGCAGAAACATCACTTTGCTGACAAAGGTCCGTATAATGAAAGCTATGGTTTTCCCAATAGAGATGTACGGATGTGAGAGTTGGATCTTAAAGAAGGCTGAGTACTAAAGAATTGATTCTTTTGAACTGTGGAGTATAGAAGACTCTTGAGAGTCCTGTGGACTGCAAAGAGCTCACACCAATCAATCCTAAAGGAGATCAACCCTGACTATTCATTGAAAGACTGATGATGAAACTGAAGCTCCAGTACTTTGGCCACATAATATGAAGAGCCGACTAGTTGGAAAAGACTCTGATGCTGGGGAAAACTGAAGGCAGGAGAAGAAGGGGATGACAGAGAATGAGATGGTTGGATGGCATCACTGGCTCAAGGGACACGAATTTGAGCTCCGGGAGTTGGTGAAGGACAGGGAAGCCTGGCATGCTGGAGTTCATTGGGTTAGCAAAGAATCGGACATGACTGAGTGATTGAACAGCAACAAAAAGTACGGGGAAGTTTGGTCATGGCTAGTAACCGACTTTTGTGTCACTTAGGAAACTGCAGCATTCAAAGCACAACAGTACTAGCTCTGAGTCACAAAGAAGTCTTGGAACTTTTGTTAGACAAGGACACAGGCTTTGTTGTCAGACAGACTTACCAGATAACATTGTATTATTATTCTGAATATTTGCTCCTTTCAGTCTTCCCTTTCAGCCCTGCTCATGATATGCTGTGCTGTGCCTAGTTGCTCACTTGTGTCTGACTCTTTGTGACCCCATGGTTCTAGCTCATCAGGTTCCTCTCTCCATGGAATTCTCCAGGCCAGAATACTGGAGTGAGTTGCCATGCCCTCCTCCAAGTGATCTTCTCAACCCAGGGATCGAACCTAAGTCTCCCTCATTGCAGGCAGATTCTTTATGATCTGAGTCACCAGGGAAGCCCAAGAATACTGGAGAGGGGAGCCTATCTCCAAGATCTCCAGAAGATCTTTCTGACCCAGGAATTGAACCAGGGTCTCCTTCATTGCAGGTTTATTCTTTACAAACTGAGCTACTGGGGAGGACTTCCTGTCCATGGAGGATATGCAAAAGTCCGATAAAATATGTTGCTTTCTTGGTCAGTAGAATGTGACCAGGTGTGATCCATTTCATGGTTAACTACATACACTCTTTTCCCCTGCTGTGAGACCAGTGATGTTGCAGATAAAGGCTGCTCCTTTAGCTTGAATCCCTGAACTGAAAGGAGAACGGAACAGAGCCACAGTCCTTTTGTAACCAGTATTCACATTAAGTGAGAAGTAAACTTTAATAAACTTTGTTGGTGTAATCCACTGAGATTTTGGAATATTCTTACCATTAAAATAGCTTATTCAGAATGACTAAAAATCTGTCCTAGAGATAGAATTCTCTGCTGTTAGAGAATACCTGAACGATGTAACTTGTTTTGAGACTGAGCAGAGGGTGGTAAAGAAACTGTCATTGCAGATGGGAAGCCATTGAATGCAGTAGTGAAACAGTTAGCAAAACCAGTTGCCCACAGTAGCTTGGAAAGCAGATAATGTATTTATTAATAATTAACTTGTGACTTTAGGTGATGAAATGGAAAAATAGGAAGTTTGTAGCATAAATTGGTCACTGTTGGTTATATTTGATAAGATACTCCATGTAAAAGATGAGCTCAGGAAATAATCAACTGATTTAGAAGTAGTTAAAGGAATGAAGAGAATCCAGAAATTCTAGAACTTGTGCTAAAAATGAAAAATGATAAAACTAAGAAAATCTTTGAATTACAAGGACTAATTAAAACCTCATTTCTTAGCAGAAAGCAAATCAAAGATGTGGCTGCCATGTTCTTTGTTGAAATCTGAATCAATTCAGCTGGTCATCAGGAAATACTTTCAAATGGTTCATGATAAAGAGACTTCCAGAATATTCCAGAAGCCAAGGGCTCAAATTATTAGACATTAAAGAGGAGTATATCTGGAAAAGAACTGATGGTGTGGCTACTGGCATATGGAACTGACTGGAATTAAACAGATACAATGCCAGTGTTTCGTGAACAAGAAGCAGGCAGATAGAGCTGCACAACTTCCAAGGAGGACAGTTTCTAGTATGTATATATATATTTTTAAATTTAAATTTATTTATTTTAATTGGAGGCTAATTACTTTACAATATTGTATTGGTTTTGCCATACATAACATGAATCCACCATGGGTGTACATGTGTTCCCCATCCTGAACCCCCCTCCCACCTCCCTCCCTGTACCATCCCTCTGGGTCATCCCAGTCCACCAGCCCCAAGCCTCCTGGGTCTAGTATATTTTTTAGATGAAACCAGTAAGGGAAAGGAAAACCAAGGATCACCCAGATGGCAGAGCCAAGGTCACTGAGAACATTGAGAGCAGTCTCTTGGAGAGTTACTTCCAGGGAACAGAAATGGTTAATAGAGGACTACTCTCTGTCTGTAAGAGGAGGGACTCTTACAACTGCCCAGCTTCATTCCAGAATTCTTGGATCAAGGGCTGCTTGTGTGGTTTCCATTATTTTCTTTCCAAATGGGAGAATTTGTTGCTGTTATCCAGTTCCTATGTCATCAGTCTATGCTAAGCATGTGTGGTATGCTGGTAAATGAGATAAAATCTTCTCTAGTGAAAAAAGCCCAATTGTATAGTATTTGCCTCTTGCTGTGGTATAATACTCCAAACACAACCAATTTTAAACTACTAATGTGATGTTCATTTTGCATGCTAGTAAGGTTATGCTCAAAATCCTTCACTAGGCTTCAGCAGTACATGAACTGAGAACTTCCAGATGTACAAACTGGATTTAGAAAAGGCAGAGGAACCAGAGATCCAATTGCCAACATTTGTTGGATCATAGAAAAAGCAAAAGAATTCCAGAAAAAATATCTACATCAGCTTCATTGACTTTGCTAAAGCCTTTGACTATGTGGATTGTAGCAAACTTTGGAAAATTCTTAAAGAGGTGGGAATACCAGACCACCTTCTGAAAAACCTCTATGCAGGTCAACAAACAATAGTTAAAACTTTACATTGAGCAATGGATTGGTTCAAATTTGGGAAAGCAGTGCAACAGGCTGTATATTGTCACTCTGTTTATTAACCTCATATGCAGCGTACATCATGTGAAATGCCAGGCTGGATGAGTTATAAGCTGGAATCAAGATTGCTGGGAGAAATATCAACAACCTTGGATATGAGATGATACCACTCTAATGGGAGAAAGCTAAGAGGAACTGAAGAGCCTCTCGATGAGGATGAAAGAGGGTGAAAATGGAGAGTGAAAAAGCCATCTTAAAACTCAATATTAAAAAACTAAGATCATGGCATATGGTCCTATCACTTCATGGCAAATAGAAGGGGAAAAAGTAGAAGGAGTGACAGATTTTATCTTTTTGGTCTCTGAAAATCACTATGGATGGTGACTGCAGCCATGAAACTAAAAGACACTTGCTCCTTGAAAGGAAATCTATGACAAACCTAGACAGTATATTAAGCAAAAACATCACTTTGCTGACAAAGGTCTGATTGTCCAAGCTATGGTTTTTCCAGTACTCATGTACAGAAGTAAGAGTTGGACCATAAAGGAGGCTGGATCCCAAGAATGGATGTTTTTGAGTTGTGGTGCTTGGAGAAGACTCTTGAGAGTTGCTTGAAATGCAGAGATCAAACCAGTCAATTCTAAAGAAAATGAACACCAAATATTCATAGTAAGGACTGATGCTGAAGTTGAAGTTCCAGTACTTTGGCCACCTGATGAGAAGAGCCAATTCATTGGAAAAGACCCTGATGCTGGGAAAGATTGAGGACAGGAGGAAAAAGGGGTGACAGAGGATGAGATGGCTGGAAGGCATCACTGACCCAATGGACATGAATTTGAGCAGACTCTGGGAGATAGGGAAGGACTGTGAAGTCTGGTGTGCTGCAGTCCATGGGGTCACAAAGAGTTGGACACAGCCTAGGGATTGAACAACTACAACAACAGCTACATGGTATTTTCGAAATTCCTGAAAGTTTAACAACTGACACTGTAAAGGACTGGCTAACTCTCACACACCACTGTTGTTAGTATGAAGCAGACGTATTTAATTTGATTGACTCACTGATTATTTATAGGTCTCAATAGGTCTCAATAGCTACAGGAGGGATACCTAGATCTGATACAGACCCTCACAAAATCCTAGATTTTCAGTCTGGTCTTACGTTAACACAAAACTTTGAGTTTATTCCAGGGAAGGAAGAAGTAAATATTTGTATCCCAGATTATAGACTTTGGTAAAGTATGACTGTGTGCAAACTACGTGCTGCCTCTCTAAGGAGGCAGCACTTACCCCAGTGCTGTCAGTCTTACTCGAGTGGCCTGCTCCAGGCTGTGAGAGGGAATGACGTGAGCTTCTGAGGAGACCATGTGTTCCCAGAGAGGGTTGCCTGGACAGGTGGGATCCTGGAGTGAACAGGACAGGGAGAAGAGCCATACCAGCCACACCACACAGCCATACCACATTTGTAGCTATGACCCGTGGAGGGTTTACTGTTTGTTTTTATTTTTTGCTTTTAACCACAGCATAGTCAGAGGATACAGCTACTTAATAGCATTGTTAGGATAATTAATTCTCTCATCCTCTTCTGTAAGGAAGGGAGTAATGATACTTACCTCAGTAGGGCTTTTGTGATGACCAAAAAAGCTAATATTAGAGAATGTCTGGCACAGAGAAATCCACAAAGTGATATTTGTTGTGATGTAGGGATGAGGAAGATGATGATGTCCAGTCATTAGAATTTTGTGCTGTGAAATGTTGTGGCATGGATGGTATGCAGTGAGAAGCATTACTCTTCAGTAGACACCCCAAGGGAGCTTTGTGTTTAATAAAATAATTGCCCATAAAAGCCTCCAGATAGTAAACATTTTATCAATATTAAATCTTGATGGTATCAAAAGACCTGTGTTGGAGCCCAATATTACCTCTTAAAATCCAGGTAAACTTGGACAAGCACCTTGACCTTTGTGAACCTCTATCTTTTCTATTAAATGAGCAGGGTAAAATCTGCCCTGCCCAACTCAAGGAATCATTATCAAAATGTATGTATTTTATCTGAAAGCACTGTATAAACTGCCAAGGGCTATAGGAATATAAGAGCTTATAAATACTTTATAACATACTATCTACTTAGTTTTCCCTATTTATGTTCCACATTAAAAAAGAATACACCTCTCTGTTTCCTGCTTTTCTAAGGAAAAAGACAAATCGTTGACATGTTAGTTTCTGCAAAGAAAATACCATTTGATTTGTGTTAGTTGAAAATATTGTTCTTGTTTGCCTTTCCCAGAACAACCTAAAGGATAACATTCTGCCAGATCAGCTGGAACATGTGTTGTCACAGTGAGGGGATGAGGCCAGTTTCCTTTGTGTGCCTTATACAATACAGTCCCTACCTTGTTTTGGTAAGAAAGTTGTAGCCTTTGAATGATGCAGGCTAGTAACCATCTCTGACACTTTCTTGAGAACTTCCAGAAGGTGCAAGTGATACAAGAAATGGTATCACAGTGTCTAGGAAAATTCCTTTTGAATTGTGCACAAATTGTTTCGATATATATCTTACTTTTAATGGGTATGCAGTTTCATTATCAGACAATGTTATTCTATATACTGTGGTGCTGCAGAAGACTCTTGAGAGTCTTGGATAACAAGGAGATAAAACCAGTCAATCCTAAAGGAAATTAACCTAGAATATTCATTGAAAGGACTGACGCTGGAGCTGAAGCCCTAATACTTTGATCACTAATGTGAAGAGCTGACTCACTGGAAAAGACCCTGATGCTGGGAAAGACTGAGGGCAGGAGGAGAAGGGGGCAACAGAAGGTGAGATGGTAGGATGATATCAGTGACTCAATGGATGTGAGTTTGAGCAAACTCCAGGGAAGTAAAGGACGGGAAGCCTGGGGTGTTGCAGTCCATGGGGTTGCAAAGAGTCGGACACGACTGAGTGACTGAATGACAACAATATATTTCAAGAGGATTTTTTCAAAAAAAAAAAAAGATTTTAAGAAATGATCTTTGTACAAAATAAGTCTAGAGTCAAACTGTCTTGAGTTTAAATCCTGTCCAGGCTGCTTATTAACTGTGTGATCTGGGGCAAATTACTTCACCTTTTTGAACTTTAGTCTCTTCGTGTATAAACTAGAAACAGTAACAGGATCTATCTCATAGAGCTGTGGGAGGATAAATAAACAATACGACTGAGGTATTTAGCACATTCTTAGGCTAGAGTTCAGTACAAATTCTTTCCTACTTTACTAAGTTACTAGTTTTGCTTATGCAAACTTAAGTGAGATATTTTTTCCCTAGAATTTTACTGCCTAATTGCTTAGTTCAATCTTTCTTCAAAGTAGACATTTTTTCCTACCTATTAGTATTAGCATTCACAGCCACTAACTGGCCTAAAATGAAATTTGAATAGGCAACATACCAGGCTGGGATGTCTCTATTCTTAATTATGTGATAAAGTACAGAAACATACACTGCTTTCTCACACCAATATGAATCTATAGAGAATGCATTAGAAAAAATTTCTTTCATTTTGGTAAATTGCTGTTCTCTGTTTATGTATTCATTTTATAGGTTGATTCATCTTTATTGTTAATTAAACCCTTAAATTACCATCCAAATTGGAATTAAAGTAAAATGTCAAAGGCATTTACATTTCAAAACTAGATATTCCACAAGTACAATTAATCTCAGAGTATTAAAAGGAAAAATCACATGAATGTTAAAATTTTTGATCCAGCAAAAAAACAAATGAACAAAAATAGCTTGTGCAATACACTATTCATATGATGGTGAGTGTAGCCAGGGCATGAGGCAAAAGGTTCTACCCAAGGAGAGACTGTTAGGAGTGCTGAATGAATGGGGCATGAGAAAACAAGTAAGGATGAAGAGAAGAATGAAGATGAAGGCTTCCTCCTCACCTCATTTTCAGACCAATTATAAATTCTCTTTAGTTATAATCTATAATATTAGAAGTTTCATCAGTTTATTTTTATCATGTGCTAGCATATTCTTGCTCCTTCCTGGGAATAAAATGATCTGTTTTGGTCCAAGCCTTTTCATTTTGTAAAATTACCATTCCTTTTGCATCTCTCCTGCTGCTCCATATCAGTGCAGAATATTTGTTAAGTACAGAAAAAATTCATGTTTTCCCCCTGCTTGTCAGGCATAACATGGAAGAAGGACTAATGAAAACCATTTTTCATGCTTATTCAACAGAGACCATTAAAATGAAATGAATAAATGCTTTTTGCTTAAATTGAAACCTGCCCAAATGTTTCTGTAGAGAGACTTTTTTTTTTCAAGCTAAATAAGCTGACCTCCCATTTGTTTAGATAACCATTTCTCAAATTTCCTTGGAAGTGAGTTACTTGAGATGGTAAACTCAGCATGTTGACTAGGTCTTTACAGCACCATTAGCCATCTGGACTGTGAAAGAGTTGGTCTAATTCGAGGTGAGGAGTGTAGACTCTGATGCAGTCTGTCATCCTGTGTCTCTCACAGCCCAGACTTTCTCCAAATTGGCGTCTGGATGAAGGACAAAGGCAGACTCAGAAGAGTGGTGAGATGGGATCTGGTACCTCTGGCTTCATCCCTTGGTGGTATTCAGTTCATTCCTATCTTATTTGAGAACAGGTCTTTGTGGTAGGACTTGGCTCAAATCCATGTTCGGAACTCTCTGAATCCAGGTATGATCCGGACTAGTGGCCCCAGACAGGGTTTAGCAGGAGGAAAGGGGAGAAGCAGAGAAGTGGGGAGCTGGCCCAGAGGCTGCTGGGCTTGTGTTATCAAAAAAGCTTTGTGTGCCTAATGCACAGAGAGGCCAAACAAACGGCAACACCGGAATTTGGAGCAAAACAAGGTTTATAAGGACGCTTTGCAAATAGCTGATGAAAGAAGAGAAGTGAAAAGCAAGCTAGAAAGGGAAAGTTATGCTCAACTGAATGCAGAGTTCCAGAGAACAGCAAGGAGAGACAGGAAGGCCCTTCTTCAATGAACAATGTAAAGAAGTAGAGGGAAACAACAGAAGGGAAAAGGCCAGAGATCTCTTCAAGAAAAGTGGAGATATCAAAGGAACATTTCGTGCAAAGATGGGCATTATAAAGGACAGAAATGGTAAAGACCTAATAGAAGCAGAGAGACCAAGAAGAGATGGAAAGAATACACAGAGGAACTGTACAAAACAAGATTGTAATGACCTGGAGAGCCACAAAGAGTGGTCACTCTCCTAGAGCCAGACATTTTGGAGACTAAGGTCAAGTGGCCTTAGGGAGCATTGCTGCTGATAAAGCTAGTGGAAGAAATGGAGTTCCAGCAGAGTCATTTAAAATCTTAAAAGATGGTGCTATTAAAGTGCTGCAATCAATATGTCAGTAAATTTGGAACACCCAACAGTGGCCACAGGCCTGAAAAAGGTCAACCTTCATCCCAGTCTTCAAGAAGGGCAGTGCTAAAGAATGTTCCTACTATAAGCAGTTGCACTTTTATGCTCAAAATCTTTCAAGCTAGGCTTCAGCAGTACTTGAATCAAGAATTTCAAGATGTACAAGCTGGGTTTAAAAAAAGCAGAGGAACCAGAGATCAAATTGCCAACATTCCTTGGATCATAGAGAAACCAAGGGAATTCCAGAAAAGCCTCTACTTCTGTTTCATTGACTACCATAAAGCCTTTGACTATGTAGGTCATAACAAACTGTGGAAAACTCTGAAAGAGATGGGAATACCAGATCATCTTACCTATCTCCTGAGAAATCTGTATGCAGGTCAAAAAGCAACAATTAGAGCCTTATATAGAACAATGGACTGGTTCAAAATTGAGAAAGGAGTATGACAAGGCTGTATATTGTCACCCTGTTTGTTTAACTTATATACAGAACACATAGCATGTGAGACGTCAGGCTGGATGTGTTACAAGCTGGAATCAAGATTGCCAGGAGAAATATCAACAACCTCAGATATACAGATGCATGCATGAGGCACGCATATCTTTCAGTCACGTCTGATTCTTTGTGACACCACAGTCTGGGACCCGCTAGGCTCCTCTGTCCATGGAATTCTCCAGGCAAGAATACTGGAGTGGGTTGCCATTTCCTCCTCCAAGTGATCTTCCTGACCCAGGGACTGAAACTGTGTCTCTTATGTCTCCTGCATTGGTAGGCTGGTTCTTTACCACTAGAGCCACCTGTGAAGCCCCAGATATACAGATGACACCACCCTAATGGTAGAAAGGGAAGAGGAACTAAAAAGCCTCTTAATAAGGGTGAAAGAGGAGAGTGAAAAAGCCATTTAAAACTAAATATGAGGAAACAAAGATCATGGTATCTAGTCTCATCACTTCGTGGCAAATAGAAGGGGAAAAGGTGGAAGCAGTGAAAGATTTCCTCTTCTTGGGCTCTAAAATCACTGCTGATGGTGACTGCAGCCATGAAATTAGAAGACGACTGCTTCTTGGAAGGAAAGCTATGACAAACTTAGACAGTCTGTTAAAAAGCAAAGACCACTTTGCCAACAAATGTCCATATAGCTTTGCTATGGTCTTTCTAGTATTTATGTAAGGATGAGAGAGTTGGACCATAAAGAAGGCTGAACACAGAAGAATTGATACTTTTGAACTATGGTGCTGGAGAAGACTCTTGAGAGTCCTTTGGGCAGCAAGGGGGATTAAACCAGTCCATCCTAAAGGAAATCAACCCTGAACATTCTTTGGAAGGACTGATGCTAAAGCTGAAGTTCCAATACTTTGGCCACCTGATGTGAAGAGCCAACTCATTGAAAAAGACTCTGATGCTGGGGAAGATTGAAGGCAGAAGGAGAAGAGGGCAACAGCAGATGACTAGGTTGGATGGCATCAAGGATTCAATGGAAATGAACTTGGAAAAACTCTGGGAGAAGATGAGGGACAGGGAGGCCTTGTGTGAGGCAGTCCATGGGGTCATAAAGAGTCAGACATGAATGAGCAGCAACAAGTTTTACTGCAGGGCTGAGCAAGAAGAATGGGCGGCCTACACTCAAAAATTCCAATCTCTGTGATGGGCTTCAGGGGAGAGGTTTTAAAGGCAAAATTGCCAGGGGGAGAGCTGTGGGGTGTGTGACTTTCTTCTGATTGTTGGGGAAGTAAGAGGGGGTGTTCTAGGAAACTGTCATCAGCCTTCTGGTTCCAACTAGCCTGGGGTCCACATACTTGTGCTCAGCCTGAGGTTACCATCCTCCGCTTTGGTGGGGGCCCAAGTCCTGCAGAAGTTATATATCAGATAGCCATGCACATGCCCCAAGGAGGAACCAGCACCCTGCCCGACGCTGCATGATTTTTCTTGACTGCCTTTCCTTTGTTTCTCCATTCCCACACTTGCCTATTTACTAATTGTTTGAATCTGCCCTTTGGAACTCAGGGAAGGTCTGGGATGTGGAAATCTTTCTCCTCTAAATAAGAAACAGTGAAAGCGAAAATTGCTGAGTTGTGTCCAACTCTTTCTGACCTCATGCACTGTAGCCCCCCAGGCTCTTCTGTCCATGGAATTCTCCAGGCAAGAATACTGGAATAGGTTGCCCTTCCCTTCTCCAGGGGGTCTTCCCAACCTATGGATTGAACCCAAGTCTCCTTCATTGGAGGCAGATTCTTTACTGTGAGTCAAAGCTCTACCTCATTAAACAAGAAACAGAGAACATAAGTCTTTTGTACCGGGAGAGCCTTACAGAGTCCTGCTTGGTTTCATTTGCACTTGTGAAAAATTGGAACCATGTCCTTTAGAGGCATAAGATGAAGTTTTGATAAAGGAAATGTAAGCTATGAGGGAATCTGGTATAGGTAATGGATTAGGAATCAAAAGAATGAGAGAACTGATTTTAGACTGGACCTTGGGAGGCAGAATCCATGCTCTCAAGAGTATCTGTGGGAAAGGAGACAACTGATATAAAAATGTAATGGCAAGATCACAGTCAATGAAAATAAGATTTCTCAAAACTCAAATTTCAATCTATTTCACACCTGCCCTTTAACCTACTCAGCTGAACATGGCTTGAGAAAAACATACAAACAGCCTGATTAATTTAACTTTATAAGTTCATGACCTTTAGTGGTTCCTTGGAGCAGCCTGGAAATAGTATTCTATGTCCTAGTCCATTCACTCATCTATACTCTAGGTGACAAATCATTTTATCTTCTCTCTTAAAACCACATTTATTCTAATTCTATATGATAATTTTGAATCCTACTTTACTGAAAGAATAGAAGCAATCAGATTTTCCGCATATTTTCTCCCCATTATCCCTTCCCACCCATCTGCATTTATGCCCAGACATTTTGACTTCTTTCCATTTCAGTAAACCCCCACAAAGTATCAGATGTTTTTAGACATCTCCCCAGGGATTTCTCCCTGCCTCTTCTCTGTATTCCTCTGTTCTCTTTCTGATGGATCATTCTCACAAGCAGATTTCCATGTTGAATTTCTCCATATCCCACTTCAACTACCATTTCATTTTGTTGCTCCCCCAAAATGTTTGGTTTTAGTTTTCCACACTTGACAGAATGGCTGCTGTCATGGTCAGTGACGTTATCTGTATTGCTAAATCCAATGGCCTGTTATCTGTCCTTGTCTAACTTGGTCTAGCAGCAGGAATTGACAGTGTGGATTTGACTCTCATCTTGCAATACCCTTTTCATTTGGTTTCTGATCACTGTACTTGGCTGATTTTTTTTCCTAATTCATAGTGCTTTTCTCAAGGTCCTTTGTCTGCCCTACTTGTTTACCAAATTTATAGACATTGGTGTGCTCCAGAGTTCAGTCTTTGGAACTTTTCTCTACCTACCTTCACTCCTTAGGTCTCTTGTGTCACATTGCTGCAAATACTATCACTATGTTGATGGTTCCCAAATTTATTTCTCTCTTGAACTCCGGATGCACATACCCAACTGTCTATTCAACATCTCAACTTAGATACCCCATGAAAAGTTTAGTGTTGTAAATTCGAGCTCTTGCTATTGCCTCTTGAACATGTTACTCCTGAATTCTCCTCTAATCAGTAAGTAGTAACTACGTTTTCAATTTTCTTGCTCTCTAAAATCCCTCATTTAAACCATCAGCATATCCAATGTTCCTATTTTAAAAATATATCCAGAATCTGACTCCTGCTACCAACATGACTCAAACAATTATCTCCTTTCATGGATCATTGCAATATTATCTTACTGGCTGTGCAGCTTGTACATTTGTCCCAGAGACAGACATTCCTATTGCTCACTGAAACTTGATTTTCCTTCCCTCCTGCGAGGACTGTATTTCTTGGGGTTTCCAACTAGTTCTTGGCCTTAGGGTGGGGAAAAGTAGTAGCAAAAGTCCTCTACAGACCTTCCATTTACTTTCTCCTTGTCAGTGAGGATGTCAGCTGAGTGTTGAAATAATAAACCCACAAATAGGGGCTGAATTGCCATGGATCCAGAAGTGATTCAAATGAATGTCGGTCAAATCATGTCTTTGTGTTTCACTCAGAGTAAAAACTGATGTCCTGCCAAACCCTGTACCATTACCATGTTCCCCATTACCTCTCTGCCCTTGTCTTCTGCTCCTCTTCCTTCTGCTCCCTCTGTTCCCGGCACACTGTCTCTGGGTTAGCCTTAGGATACCACGCACAATTTTGCCTCAGGGCCTTTGCTTTTGCTGTTTCCTCTACCTGCAATGGTCTCAAGATATCTGTAGGTCTTGCTTCTTCATCTTCCTTGAGTCTATTCAGAAATGATAGCTTCTCAGAAAGGCCACGATTTTTTAAAAATTGCAACAGCTAGGAGCTCTCCATCCTTTACTGTGCCTTAGTCTCTTCTTTAGTATGTTTAGCCGTGTGACCCATTACATATATTTACTACTTTGTTTATTTATTGCCTGTCTTCCTCAATTAGAATGAATGTTTAATCACAGCAGGGATAGTTATTTATTTTTCTACTGATGTTTCATCTGTGCCTAAAATAGTGCCTGATATACAGTAGGCAGGCAATATTTGTTTGCAGAATGAATGAATAAACAAATGAAGCCTTCTTTCTCCAACTGCAACCTCTGAAGATGCCAAATGCTTATTTATGTGCTGTGAACAGAATGGGTACAACATAATAGCAGAAATTCACATCCTAGCCTACCTATAACACAAAGGTATTGCACAAAGAATTCCTAATGGGAATCAGATTCCTCATATAGCTCAGATCCAAACCAAAACATACAAACTGTAAATTCTTAACTACTTACAATTAAAATAAACAGCAGTAGGCAAGGACTTAATTTTTTTCCATAATTGAATCCATTCATTTTTATAAAATACCTACAGTGAAATCTGGAAAGGATATTACACAGCCCATTAGAATATAATAATCAATGCAGGAGATATATTGACAATAAATAGAGTAGGGAATGAGACAAAGATTATGAATGTAGTGTGTGTGCATCTAAGTGGGTGGCCAATAAGTGATAATGAATGTCCCCTTCATGTTAAAGCTGTCACCCATTTGAAGTTTTTTTCCAATTTATACAGAATTATTTTTATATCCACAGTTTAACTGGGAAAGTTCAAGACTTTAATGTGAAAAGTGACCAAAAATATTGTTGGGGATAAAATATAATAAGAAAAATGCAAGTGCTATTAAACAAAGATTAAAAAATTTTTTTGATTGCCATTTTCTTAAAAATATTTAATAAAGCATTTTCTATAGCACATGAAAAGGATGCTATAATGAACCAGTGGGGAAGAACATTTTTCTTGTGTTTTGTTTGGATTCAGAACCTAAGTGGTAAGAATGTGCATTTGAGTTGCATGGAAAATCAGATCAGATAGTGTAACAGACTTCTACCTAGCAAATGAGATGGAATTTCTGCAGCCCACCAGCCCAGAATTTACTTCTGACCAACACTACCTTTATATTCAGAGACAGATTTTCAGCTGAAATTTTCAGGGTATAAGGGTTGTGAAATTGATGTATGCTCTTGGGATTTTGTAAATATGAGCTATTTGCCAGCCAGAAAAAGACAATGCCGGTTTTTTTAGGATTACTTATTAGACTGTATGGGAGTAAGTAGAAGGACATTTGTGTTTACTTACTCTACAGTAAACAAAAATGACATTACTTTTCTAAGAAGTTTCTTTATCAAACAGGGTACAATGGCTATTCTTACTAATTCCTAAGATGTGCCAAAGAAGATAATGAATGTGTGCATGCTAAGTTGCTTCAGTTGTGTCTGACTCTTTGCAATCCTATGAACTGTAGTCCACCAGGCTCCCCTGTCCATGGGATTCTCCAGGTAAGAATACTGGAGTGGGTTGCCATGCCCTCCTCCAGGGGATCTTCCCAACCTAGGGATTGAACCCATGTTTCTTATGTCTCTTGTATTTGCAGGTTTTTTTTTTTTTTTTTTTTTTTTACCACTAGTGCCACCTGGAAAGCCCAAGATAATGAATATTAAGGGCTATAAGCAACTCTTTAGAAAAGTCCAAAAGGATAGTATATGTTTTCAATTCTGCTTGAAGATCCTGGTCACTTTTTAGAGTGGAGTTGTCCTCCAGACCTAGGTAGAATCTGATCTTCTTTACTCCATGCATAATATCAGTTCAGTTCAGTCGCGCAGTCGTGTCCGACTCTTTGCGACCCCATGAATCGCAGTACGCCAGGCCTCCCTGTCCATCACCAACTCCCGGAGTTCACTCAGACTCACGTCCATTGAGTCTGTGATGCCATCCAGCCATCTCATCCTCTGTCGTCCCCTTCTCCTCCTGCCCCCAATCCCTCCCAGCATCAGGGTCTTTTCCAATGAGTCAACTCTTCGCATAAGGTGCCCAAAGTACTGGAGCTTCAGTTTTAGCATCATTCCTGCATAATATATTCAGAGAGAAAGAAATAGATTGTTTGGAATATGATTAGAACATAATATTCACTATCATTCTGTGGATTCAGGACAGGGTTTCTAAGAACAAATGAAACCTTATAGTTTATTTACATGAACAAGTTTTTCATCTGATCTTTTGTTCATTTCTTGTTGGCTCTTTTTATGGCTACTTGCTAATCAATCATTAAGATCCTTACTTGGTTTTTCTGTTGTGGTCATTCAGATACATGTGAGCACCCCAAATGGTTTTACACAACAAGCATTACCAGGTTTCTACATGTGAAGAAAATTTAAGATAAGATTGTAATTTGAAAACATCTGCTCAGTGAGGAAAATATAACCCCTACAATGTTACAAAAGAATATTCAAGATAAGAGTTGCTGGAATTTGGAACTTATCCTCTATTGATTTTGTTTATAAGACCAGATAATTAGCAGGAAGTTCTCTGCAGGGAATCTGCATCTATCTTGGCAATTTATGTACTTTCTAAAGTTTATGGAAAAATTAAATAAAAATTACATTCCTAACAAGAACAATTGTTTAAAGTGATTTTTACCCATTTCTTTTATTTGTTCTTCTTGAAACGTGACAGGAGGTCTCGTGTGTCCCTCCCACCTGGAAACTTTGAGACAGTATTCTCTTCCTCCTTCTCTTTACCTTTTGCAGCACTTATCAGCAATGCTGTGTGTCCCCACATGAGGCTGATAAAGAGAAGCAGAGACCTGTTGCCCATGGGCATGGAGTGTGAGCAGGAAACACAAACAACTTTGGTATTTTCAGTGTGAGATTTGGGGACTCTGTTACTGTAGCATAATTTAGACCATCTCAACTGATACGCAGAAATAGCTTTTTTTGTCCCCAAATCCACTACCAGTTTTTAATTATGGAATCATCTCTCAAGCATCCACATATTTTGCGTAGAAAGACTTGTCCGTGTTTCTTCCACAGTAACTCTCAACATATCCTTTTCTAGCTGTGACCACTGCCAGCACCTGTGAACAGCAACTTTTCATTTTACTCTTAAACCACGACAGTTAAAGTGTGTCCCTACATCCAGACCCTTCTCTAGAGGTACAGTGTCTCCTGCTAACAGTGGCCAGATTACTCTTAGAAAAAGTTGCCTGCCTTACATACATCCCTATGCAAAATCCACAGTGGCCTACTCTGGATTGAATGCTGTGTCTAGAGTTCATATGCTGAAACTTCCTCCCCCGCAAAATGTGATGGTACTATGAAGTGGAGGCTTTGGGAGGCACTTAGGATTAGATGAGGTCAGGAGGGTGAAGCCCTCATGAATGGGATTAGTGGCCTTGAAGAGTCATCAGAGAGCTGGCTTCCTCTCTCTGCTCTTAGCCATGAGGATATTGTCAATCTGCAACCAAGAAAGAGAGTTCTCACTTGAGTCTGACCATGCTGACATCCTGATCTTAGACTTCCAGTTTCCAGAACTGTGAGAAATAAATTTTGTTATCAACCAACCAGCATATGATACTTTGTAAGAAAAGCCTGAACTAAGGCAGTTCTCCACTACTTATAAATTAAATGTCCTTATCCCTCTTACAATGTAGCCATAGCTTTGTGCACCATTTTTATTATCCTTTCAGTTCAGTTCAGTTCAGTTGCTCGGTCTTGTCTGACTCTTTGCAACCTCATGAATTGCAGCACTCCAGGCCTCCCTGTCCATCACCAACTCCCAGAGTTCACCCAAACTCACGTCCATTGAATCGGTGATGCCAACCAGCCATCTCATCCTCTGTCGTCCCCTTTTCCTCCTGCCCCCAATCCCTCCCAGCATCAGAGTCTTTTCCAATGAGTCAACTCTTCGCATGAGGTGGCCAAAGTACTGGAGTTTTAGTTTTAACATCAGTCCTTCCAAAGAACACCCAGGGTTGATCTCCTTCACAATGTACTGGTTGGATCTCCTTGCAGTCCAAGGGACTCTCAAGAGTCTTCTCCTTTACATGGTATTATTTTCTCTCCACATCAGCCAGTCAAGTCTCCTCCCTCTCAGTGAAATATGTCACACACCTGCTTCCCTGGTGGCTCAGATGGTAAAGCGTCTGCCTGCAATGTGGGCGACCCAGGTTCGATTCCTGGTGTTGGGAAGATCTCCTGGAGAAGGAAAGGGCAATCCACTCCAGCACACTTGCCTGGAAAATCCTATGGATGGAGGAGCCTGGTAGGCTACAGTCCATGGGGTTGCAAAGAGTCGGACACGACTGAGCGACTTCACTTTCACTTTTTGAAAGGATACTTTTAATCTTGTTTTTTTTAATCCTATTAGGTGAACACCTCCTAGGTCTGGTAATATTCTGAAGTTTATCTGCAGAATTAGGTAAATGTTTTCCAGTTTAAAATTTAATGTCTTTGCTTGAGTGAGAAAGAAAAGAGAACTGGTCTGTAGATCAACTTTTTTCTGGACTTAGAGCAATTTATCAGCCTAATGTGTGATGACCTCTCATTTCATGTAATCACAGTGCATATATAATATATATATATATAAAATTTATCAGAGCTGCCACAAATTGCTGCTATGCTTAATTTACTTAGAATCTAGTTCTCTATTTATGTATCTAGATGACACATACTAAACACAGGGAAAGAAAAAAATCTGTGTTCAATAAAATGAAACATGATTTGTTATATACCTCATAAAGTTTAGTGGCCTTTAGCTAAAGAGTCTATTTTTGATTGAACAAAGAGTTTAATTATTATAAGCAAAGCCATTTCAGCATTATCTTCCCTTTGAAATATTGCAATTAAAATTTTCAGTCTAAGCAATTACTTATTTGTAAAAAAAAAAAAAAAAGGCTACCTTTGAGGCTTGAATTGAAGATGATAAAAATTAGCCATCTAAAACCATTTCAATTTTATGAAAAATAAAACTGAGTGAAATGTTTCAGCCTGAAAGCTTAGACGATCTTTAGGGGAAATTAGTTATGTTGCTAATAGCAGTTCCAATTTATAAGGCACTAGAAGGAAGCAATCAAAGAGGCAAAAACAAGATAAATAATCCTTAAAATGGAACAATTAAATAGAGATCAGTTGTGACAAAAATCATAAGATAACATTCCTAGACTTTAAAAGACAATGTCTTTCTTTTGTTAATTGGAGATAATCTACATTTTGTGATATGTAACTATTTACCAAGCAATGGAATATTTTCTACTGATATAAAGATAGATGCATTTCCAGATGGACTTCTGTTCAACAGGGAAGATGGCTAAAGTGATAATTTCTTGTTTCTCTTGGTGTAACTTTGATGATCTCCAGGCTTTCCATCATTTTCTTCTTCAAAATTAAACGACACATATAAACCATGTGCATCAGAACTCAAACTAGGGCAATAAATTTTTTCATTTGGTACAGATATTAAAATGCCTGCTTATTTGCACACACAGCCGAGTGTAAATATAAAATGAAAAAATGTCACATAGGGTTCTCTCAGGCAGGTATATTCCCCTTCATAACACTCCTGCCTCTATTTCAAACCTCATGAAACAAACACTTTTACTGTGAGCCTGACAGATGTTGAACGTGCTTCTGTTACCTTATTAACATATGCAGATTAAAATGTTTCACTTTGTTCTGTACTAGCTTGATCTCTTAATTTTGATGATCTCAAACTGTTGTTATTAGATTTTCAAGAAAAAAAAAAACAGTCATTTATTTCATAAAGAAATTCATCCACAGAATGTGCATTTATTCAAATATAGAGTAAACTTTACATGTATGTATTACTTTATTCTCTGTCCTATTATAGGGAGTCAGAGTGACAATATTAGAGCTCTCTTGATTCATATTGCTTTAAAATTCATGCAAATGGGCATAAATACTGGTTTTGCACTTTTGTTTAGCATTTTCATACATATTTATTTCCACAGAAGTAAATATTTCTCAAACTCTCTTTTTTCCTTCCTGAGAAAGTAACAGGCCAGGGAATCAAATGTTAAGCAAAATAAATCTTTAAGCTCTGCCACATTTACTTTATTGGGGTAAGAAAATGCTACATTCTAGTAAAACTTCCTTTCCCTAGGATATAATGGATAGGAGAAAGCTAATAGACCTTGACTCCAGTTGGTCTCCAGTTTGCTCCTAGGGTACCAGTTCCCTGGTACCTCTCCCATCCCTGCCCCAGAGGTTGCCTCCCTGGCTGTGTCCCTTCTATAGGGTCTTCATAATACCCACTGGGACCGCTTGTATTCTATTTCTCAGTCACAGTCCACCAGTGTTTCATTCTAGCTAGACCAAATTTTTTAAGTAGAAGATTAAATATTTTTCAAAGTGTAGAGCTCTTTCAATCATTCTTTTACTGTTTGGTCTTTTCAAAACTTCAGAAAGTACTCTCTAAGCTTCTGACTCTCTTTTAAGGAACATATCCTAAATTCCCCCAAGAAGAACTGAACTGCAATGAGAGTTAATTGTGGCACTCTACTCTGCATCAGTCTCTGAGCAACATAGACAGCATATTAAAAAGCAGAGACATTACTTTGCCAACAAAGATCTGCCTAGTCAAGGCTATGGTTTTTGCGTAGTCATGTATGGATGTGAGAGTTGGACTATAAAGAAAGCTGGGCACTGAAGAATTGATGCTTTTGAACTGTGATGTTGGAGAAGACTCTTGAGAGTTCTTTGGACTGCAAGGAGATCCAAACAGTCCATTTTAAAGGAAATCAGTCCTGAATGTTCACTGGGAGGACTGATGGTGAACCTGAAACTCCAATTGTTTGGCTACCTGATATAACAAACTGACTTGTTTGAAAAGACCCTATGCTGGGAAAGATTGAAGGCAGGAGGAGAAGGGGATAACAGAGGATGAGATGGTTGTATGGCATCACCGACTCAATGGACATGGGTTTGAGCAAGGTCCGGGAGTTGGTGATGGACAGGGAGGTCTGGCACGCTGCAGTCCGTGGGGTCGCAAAGAGTCGGACATGACTGAGTGACTGAACTGAACTGAACTGCCTTCTCAACAATTGCTCACATATGGACACATGTTTTATCCCTGAGAGAGCACTTCCTGCTTGCTAGGTAGGGTATTTTCTTTTCCTTTGTAGGGGGTTCTTTGTTATTTTGAAAATCTGAATTCAAGATCTCTACTGTTTCTCTTTCCAGGTGATGCTAGTGATAAAGAATCTGCCTGCCAATGCAGGAGACACGGGAGACAAGGGTTTGATCTCTGGGTCAGGAAGATTCCCTGGGTTAGGGAATGGCAATCCACTCCAATCTTCTTGCTTGAAAATTCCATAGACAGAGTAGCCTAGCAGGCTACAGTCCATGGAGCCACAAAAAGTCGTATACAACTGAACACACACACATCATTTCTCTAGAAGACATAAAAAGCTGTCTTGTACACATGGTTGCTGAGAATACCATGCTATACTCTTTTAAACTAAAACTTCAGCTACCCTGGTTGTTGCTTCCTCCTTTTCACATCTCAGAATCTGTAGTCACATGCATTTTAGGCTGTGAAATTATTTTGTTTTTATCATGAAAGTCACTGATTGACTTTCCTTTATGAAGAAGGCACTAGGTAAAAGAGCTCCTAAGAAGCAATAATCTAAATGGGAGAGAAGAGATAAATCAGATGAATATAACATGATGTTGGCATGGGCTGTGTTATAGGCATAGGCTTGATAAATCAGTGTAGCTGCTACTTATAGGAAAGAGAAGTTGGCAGGGCAAAAGTGGTTTTTGATGAGTTCTTAGGTAAGTATGTATCCAACTGGGTTTTGAAGGATAGACAACACTTGACTAAGCTTAGTGAAGGAAGAAATTCTTCAGGTCATGGATATTTGGGGAGAAAAATGTGAAGTAGGAACATATATGTATGGGAAATAAAGAATAAGTTCCATTTTTGGAATGGATGATTTGATTAGTAGGAAACAACATTGGAAATATAGTTGGAATTGGATCATAGAAGACCTCCCATTCCAAGCATTTAGACTCTTAGGCCAAACTGTGTTCCACTCAAACTGTGGTCCTGTCCCATGAAATCTTAATAATGATCCTCACAATATGGTTACAGAGCAAAATATCTGAAAAGCACTCTATTACGCTTTTAGATGGCTTCCCTGGTGGCTCAGAGGTTAAAGCATCTGCCTGGAATCAGGAGACCCGGCTTCGATCCCTGGGTCAGGAAGATCCCCTGGAGAAGGCAATGGCACCCCACTCCAGTACTCTTGTCTGGAGAATCCCATGGAGGGAGGAGCCTGGTGGGCTGCAGTCCATGGGGCCGCAAAGAGTCAGACACGACTGAGCGACTTCACTTTCACTTTTAGATAGTCACAGTGCATCTTAGCACCGTAAACATTTTGAGATGTGCTGCAGTAAAGAAATCTGTGAAAAGCCGTTTAACCCAGAATTTCTCAGACTTACTTGACAATGGGACACTCACCCTTGTTTTTTTTTTACTACTTTTTGCTTTGCAAATGGAATACTTTTTGCCTTTAGCAAAACTACTGTCCTAGGGAATAATGCCGCTTTAGGCCCTATGTGGATTTTGCAGGAATTTGAGGGAAGAAAAATTTTCTTTCTTTTTTTTTTTTTAATTTATTTGTTTATTTGATTGCATCATGTCTTAGTTGTCACTTGTGGGATCTCTCTAGCCCTGGCGTGTAGTTTAGTTGCTCCAAGGCCTGTGGGATCTTATCTCCCCCACCAGGGATGGAACCTATATCCTCTGCAGCGCAAGGTGAATTTTTACTACCTTTTGCTTTGCAAATGGAATACTTTTTGCCTTTAGCAAAACTACTGTCCTAGGGAATAATGCTGCTTTAAGCCCTATGTGGATTTTGCAGGAATTTGAGGGAAGAAAAATTTTCTTTCTTTTTTTTTTTTTTAAATTTATTTGTTTATTTGATTCATGTCTTAGTTGTCACTTGTGGGATCTCTCTAGCCCTGGCGTGTAGTTTAGTTGCTCCAAGGCCTGTGGGATCTTATCTCCCCCACCAGGGATGGAACCTATATCCTCTGCAGCGCAAGGTGAATTCTTAATCACTGGACCACCAGGGAAGTCCTGGGAAAATTTTTCTTATACAAATGGAGATCTATAGAGTGAGATACCTACATAATCCTGGAACCATTTGAATTTAGCAGCTCCCCCCCTTTTTAGCATTTTCTTTATTGAAATTGAAAATGTAAATATTAATAAATCAAGATACATTTATGACAAAACTTTCCTATAGTCTAGGTGCTACATGGAATGCACATACAAATACAATTGGTTATTACCTATAATAGGCTTCCCTGGTGGCTCAGAGGTTAAAGCATCTGCCTCCAATGCTGGAGACCTGGGTTCGATCCCTGGGTCGGAAAGATTCCCTGGAGAAGGAAATGGCAATCCACTCCAGTATTCTTGCCTGGAGAATCCCATGGACAGAGTACATTACAGTCCACGGGGTCACAAAGAGTCGGACACGACTGAGCGACTTTACTTTCTTTCATTACCTATAATAACTTGCAAGCATATGAAACTTGTAAGACAATTTCATAAATCACTATAATACAAGGAGGAATATAATGTGTGAAAATAAAGTTACAACAAAGTGTTGTGGGATGAAGATGTGGAAGAAGGGATGGATTTTCTCAAGAAGAGCTTTTCAAATGAGGACATGGCTCAAGGAGGAACCAGGAGATACACTGGTAGAAAAGGAATCAGTGAAGAAACTATCTGGTTCTGACCAGAAAGATGGCAAACTAGCAATCTAACCCTCACATTTACAGAGTTTGTGTTAGACCTACACAGAGTTGCCAACATTTAAAAATTCAGAGATTTACATAAAATCTAGCTTTCTAGCACCTGTTGCAAATAAGACTTGGGAACAATAACCTGAAACTAGGTAGGAACTTCCTCTTTAGGTAGAATATGTGGATGCTAGGTTGCCATTGTTGTTATTTAGTTGCTAAGTTGTGTACAACTCTTTTTTGACCACATGGACTTGCATAGCCGGTCATATTCCTCTGTGCATGGGATTCCCCAGGCCAGACTACTGGAGCATTTTCTTCTCCAGGGAATCTTGCTGACCCAGGGGTTGAACCCACATCTCCTGCATTGCAGGTGGATTATTCACCACTGAGCCACCAGGGAAGCCCCTAGGTTGCCATTTGTGTGTATGCTTAGTCGCTCAGTCGTGTCCAACTTTTTGTGACCCCATGGACTGTAGCCCACCAAACTCCTCTGTGCATGGGGATTCTCCAGGCAAGAATCCTGTAGTGGGTTGCTATGCCTTTCTCCAAGGGATCTTCCCAACCCAGGGATTGAACCCAGGTCTCCGGCGTTACAGGCAGATTCTTTACCATCTGAGCCAGCAGGGAAGCCCATAGTCTCACCATAATCTTTTGTCCTGAGATCAGTGTCTAGAGATAATTATCACTGAGGTGACAGCAGTTTTTCTCACAGCATATGTGAGAGGAAAGTGACAGTTTTCTTATATCCATGTTTCCATCCAAAGTGGGAAAATACAGATGTGTGGGTCACAGTTCCAAGAATAACGGGCAAGACCATTTTAGTTGCAGGAGATAAGACTATTCTTACACTTTTGATAGATGTACAAATGCATCTGTTTTGAAAGAATGTGACAGAAGAGACTAATTCAGTCATTTATGTTATCTGCTTGGCCCCTGAAAGCATTTGAGCTTGACTCATACTGCAAGAGAATAAGGTAAATGCTCTCAAGGAATCAAAGGAAGGAGAGGATTCCAAAACACAAGGACTATTCTAGAAAGATCAAGTGGGTTAAGAGGACTAAAACTGACCATTGGATTTGAATATTTGGAGACCATTGGTAAATATAATGCTAGAAGTTCCAGTGGAATATGAGTGTGGAAACCAGTGATTGAGGACTATGAAAAAGAGATGAAGGAACTAGAACCCATGAGAATTCCTTACAGTTTCAGGGGAGGTTTCTTTTTGGTTTTGTTTTGATTGTTTCTTTTAAATGTAGAAGGCTTGTATGAATCTGTAGGCCACTATTCCTCTTTCTCTGGGACATTGCCTGCCAAGAGGTTCTTACTTGGTGTTAATAGAAATGATCAAATGGTAGAAAAATTATTGTTTTCATTAACCTGAGAGAACTTCCCAAACCTCTTAAAGGTAAGGTTTAAGTAAAAACTACATTATAGCATACAACTTAGGTCTAATGCCAAATTGGAACTTTCTACTTCGTTTTCCTTGTGTCTATGCCTATTATACATCTCAGATTGGAGGACAGGATTTTATCATTGCATTTCCAGAAAAAGTGAATCTGAAGTTTATCCACTATTCCGAGAGTAAAAAGAATAAGATTACAAGAGAGTAAAAATTTGCTCCAATAACCAGCCACTTAGTCTATGGTTGGGAAATGGCCTACTCATTTGAGAGATCAGAGAGGAGATTACCTATAGGTTTCTCTTTAAGAGAAGGAGTTCTTTTGTTTGCTATTGGAGCTAAAAGGAGAAAAGGAAGCAGGAACAGAATGACAGAGTATCTGAACACCAGACTTCAATACTGTCACTTTGTTGTATTATTTACTTGCTATGTTGTGTTAGATTGTCTCACAGCCCCCTGGACTGTAGACTGCCAGGCTCCTCTGTCCATGAGATTTCCCAGGCAAGAATTCTGGAGTAGGTTGTTATTTCCTTCTCCAGGTGATCTTCCTTACCCAGAGACTGGACTCACATCTCCCACACCTCCTGCCCTGGCAGCTGGATTCTTTATCACTGAGCCACCACAGAAGCCCACTCACTAGCAAAACAGCCCAACAAATGTCTGGATCTGGGCCAAAAGCTATTTCCCACGAAATAACTTGTATTCAGTGTACACGACACACTCTGCCCCTCATCACTGTTCAGAATCACCAGTATGTCTGTATCAACCGACAATATGCTAAGTGCATAATCCTGTTGCATAAAGACAAATGTTGCACAATCCCATGTATATGGTGCATCTAAAATAGCCAGATTCATAGGAGCAAAGATTGGTGGAATGGTGGTTTCCAGGGGCAGGGAGAAAGGATAAATGGTGAGTTACTAATCAATGGGCATGAAATTTTCAGGTAATTTAGATGATAAACCCTTGAGATCAGCTGTGCAACATTTTACAGCACAATGTACCGTATACTTAAAAACTAAGCAGGGTAGATCTTATACTGAATTTTTTCCACAATAAGATCAAATAAAATAAAATTTAAAAAGATTAAAATAAGACAGTAAAAAGACAGCTTAGTGTAATGAAGCTTCTGAAGTAACTGATTGCAGTTCTATCACTTGTGAGCTGTGCAACTTTGCCAAGCACCCTAAAGTCTCTGAACCACCTTAAAGCTACATTGGAAGGCTGTTATGAGGACTGAATTTGACAGTATATGTAAGGTTTTAAATATAGCACACAATAGGTATTCAATAAATTATACATACACACATGTCTTTATTACACACATGTGTAAAATTACACACATGTGTAATTTTATAAACCTAAAGTGTGGTATTTGCCCATCCATATTTTGTGTAAACCACTTCCAATAAACTTATCTGAGAAAAAGTGTGTCCTACTGGGAAAACAATGCATTTCATTGGGGGAAGAAATCAAGGTTGAGAAATATTAAACAGCTAAATCAAAGCCCCAAATTAATAAATGTCAGAAATGAAAATTGTTGTCTAGACCTGGGGTTGGTAAATTACCATCTGCTGGCTAAATCTAGCCAGCTGTCTGTTTTGTAAATAGTCTTAATGGAACATGTGCCCATTTGCTATTACTGTCTGTGACTCCTTCTATGCTCCATTGGTAGAGTTGAGTAGTTGCTACAGATACAGAATGGCCTGCAAAGTTATATTACTATCTGACATTCCAAGAGAAAGTTTACAAACACCTGGTCTAGAGTAGACTAGTGAGAAATGAAGTATAGACAGCAGACATTGGAATAAGCCCTATCCACAATAATTTTCAGTGCAATTTCAAGTATTTTGAATTCTACCTTCTTATGTGGAAAATCCTAATCTTGAACTTTTTAGTCATTACCACTGTGGTGCATTTTTAGATGCATATTTATATGCTTGGCAGGTGTTTGAGTATTATATCCTTAGGAGCAAAAGTTTACACTGAATTGGAATGGTTATAATAATTCATTTTCTGTTTCCACCTTACCATTCACTTCTACAAGTATTTTACTGCTGGCTTATATCTTGAAAGTTCCCTTGAGTACCACGATTATGTTGACGATGCTTCCAAACATGGCCATTCCTCATTCTGGGACTCTGGGAGGACTGAGCCACGAGCCTTCTTTCTGTCTGTCTATAGCTTTCTCTGGAGACTCCATATCAAGGAGGGCACAGAGTGTGATGCATTATCACAAAGTCAAATCAGATCCGAGCAAATGAAGAGCAAAAGAGATTAATGGACTTGCTACTTAGAACACATGATAAACCCGGTGATTTGCAGTTTCCATTCAAAGGGGAAAAGTCGAGATTGGAAGACTGTGTAGCCTTGTGATAATTTTGCTGTGGAAAGATTTACTGTTCTGCTTTTTGCCTCTTTTCTGGACAAATGGGATTGCATGTTACATGCTTGATTTAGACTATTTAAATTTTTCTGAATATAATACTATCTCCTCTTCCTTCACAATTCATTATAAATAAATTTGCACAAAATCAAGGGCAGGAGCATATTGATTTAGGTCATTTGTTTCTTTGAAATGAAATAAAACTGTACCTCCTTCACAGAACTGCAGATAAAAGACACCTGTTTCTGATGGGTTTTGCCTGGCTGCCAAATGGAAAAGAAAAATTGAGTCCCAGCCTCATCATTTACTACCAACACTGTGACCTCAGCCCAGTTACTGTGCTTTTTTCAGTTTCCTTGTAAGAAAGATGGAATTAAAAACAATAGCTTTCTCATATGCTTGCTGTAAGAATTAATGCCATAATGCGTGAGAGACAATTGACACAATGTCTAGCAAAAGTTAAGATCAGTAATTTTAGATCAGGACTTGCTTTCTCAATTCTTTCAGACTTGACAGCTGAAACGACTGAAGTGATTTTCTTTTTCATGTAAAATTCAGCTGAGAGAAGGTGATGAACAACGTTGAGAAGGGAAAATTAAGGGAACGAAGCATTTTTTTTAAACCAACAAAATCCAGACTGAAGCAACCTTTATTGTCCCTGCCATTACAGTGATATGTTGGTCTTCTGCTTCTTTACTGCATGAATACCTGAAAAAGTCAAGTGTTGAATATCAGAAAATTCACTGTTTACATAATTTATCGAGAATTTTCAAAATTCTTTAACTCAGAATTTCTTATCCAGGATGTCCACAGAATAGTTTTCTGGGGATCTGTGAAAGCCCTGAAGCTTTAGCTAACATTCTCTGTTTACATTCATTTTCTTGGGAGAAGTTTTCACTGCTTTAATAAGATTCTCACTATGGACTTTGATCTATAGATCAAAAGCAAAATTCTATGTAGTATCAGAGGGCAAGAAAACTTTAAAAACTTTGGAATTTTGTGAAGATATAACTGTCACTAAGAGCTCTGCACTTTACAATAACCTTTTTTTCCCAAGTAAAACTAATGAAAAAGCACTTTATAATGTATAAATGCAACAAAACAGCCTAATAAAATAAATAATTACACATCTGTGGCACTGATGAGCCAGCTAAGTACGTTCAGGTGACATTTCTGTGGAAGGAAAGTAATTCATTATAATTTAGCAGCACTTTACAATAGATGCTTAACAGACCAGGCAATAAAACATAATCAGTAGAAGCTTTTTAGAAGCTGATGTCAAATATTAGCAAAAAAACCCCTCATATTACCTAATGATTGTGTATTCTTTTCAATTAACCATTACCATTCTCACTGAGAGGCATTGCTGCTGCTGCTGCTGCTGCTGCTGCTGCTGCTGCTGCTGCTGCTGCTGAGTCACTCAGTTGTGTCCGACTCTTAGCGACCCCATGGACTGCAGCCTACCAGGCACCTCCATCCATGGCATTTCCAGCAAGAGTACTGGAGTGGGGTGCCATTGCCTTCTCCGCTGAGAGGAACTTTAAACCTTCAACATTTTTCTCCAGTGTCTATTACTTATAGTTGGGTTTACCATATGCCTATGTAGCCTTCTGTAAAAGAGTTTCTTCTTTTTAATATGAAGGAAGTTTGTTGCTTAACTTGAGTGGTGATGGAGGGGAGGGAGTGAGGCAGGCCTGGGGTGGCAAGCAAAGAATTAATCTCCAGTTCACCTTCCAAGAGTAGTCCTAGAAGGATGACTGGAGAGCAGATATCGTTCTTTCTCTAACAACTGGCCTGACTGTCTTCCTTGCACTATGTGAAAGTCACTCAGTCATGTCCGACTCTTTGCGACCCCATGGACTGTAGTTCACCAGACTCCTCTGTCCATGGAAATCTCCAGGCAAGAATACTGGAGTGGGAAGCCATTCCCCTCCTCAGGGGAACTTCCCAACCCAGGGATTGAACCCAGGTCTTCCTCATTGCTGGCAGATTCTTTATCATCTAAGCCACCTGGGAAGCCCCTAATGTAATGGAAGTGTACAAAGTTACTTACTTAAGCTGTGATAATCTCCAAAAAGACAATATAGGCTGTGTGAGGACAGAGGTTGTAATCTACCCAACTGAGTTAGGTTAACTACGTAAGGGAAGGGTTTGTTTACAGTTTCTGTTCAGTTCAGTTCAGTGTCTCAGTCATGTCTGACTTTTTGCAATCCCAGGACTGCAGCACACCAGGCTTCCCTGTCCATCACCAACTTCTAGAGCTTGCTCAAACTCATGTCCATTGAATCAGTGATGCCATCCAACTATCTCATCCTCTGTCATCCCCTTATCCTCCTGTCTTCAATCTTTCCCAGCATCAGAGTCTTTTCCAGTGAGTCAGTTCTTTGTTATCAGGTGGCTAAACTTTGGAGCTTCAGCTTCAGCATCAGTCCTTCCAATGAATACTCAGGACTGATTTCCTTTAGTGATCTCTTTGATGTCCAAGCGACTCTCAGGAGTCTTTTTTCCAGCACCACAGTTTGAAAGCAACAAATCTTTGGTGTTCAGACTTCTATAGATCCAACTCTCACATCCATACATGACTACTGGAAAAACCATAGCTTAGACTATGCCTTTGTTGGCAAAGTAATGTACCTGCTTTTTAATATGCTGTCTAGATTGGTCATAGCTTTTCTTCCAAGGAGCAAGCGTCTTTTAATTTCATTGCTGCAGTCACCATCGGCAGTGATTTTGGAGCCGAAGAAAATAAAGTCTCTCACTGTTTCCATTGTTTCCCCATCTATTTGCCATGAAGTTATGGGACCAGATGCCATGATCTTTGTTTTCTGAATATTGAGTTTTAAGCCAGCTTTTTCACTCTCCTCTTTCACTTTCATCAAGAGGCTCTTCAGTTCCTCTTGCTTTCTGCCATAAGGATAGTGTCATTTGCATATTCGAGATTATTGACATTTCTCCCAGCAATCTTGATTCCAAATTGTGCTTCATCCAGCCCAGCATTTCACATGATATTCTGCATATAAGTTAAATAAGCAAGGAGACAATATACAGCCTTGATTTACTCCTTTCCCAATTTGGAAATAGTCCCTTGTTCCATGTCTGATTTTAACTGTTACTTCTTGACCTGCATACAAATTTCTCGGAGGCAGGTCAGGTGGTCTGGTATTCCCATTTCTTTAAGAATTTTCCACAGTTTGTTGTGATCTACATAGTCAAAGGCTTTGGCATAGTCGATAAAGCAGAAGTAGTTATTTTTCTGGAACTCTCTTGCTTTTTTGATGATCTAATGGATCTTGATTTCTGGTTCCTCTGACTTTTCTAAATCCAGCTTGTACATCTGGAAGTTCTTGGTTCATATAGCATTGAAGCATTGCTTGGAGAATTTTGAGCATTACTTTACTAGCGTGTGAGATGAGTGCAATTGTGCGGTAGTTTGAACATTTTTTGACATTGCCTTTCCTTGGAATTGGAATGACAACTGACCTTTTCCAGTCCTGTAACCACTGCTCAGTTTTCCAAATTTGCTGCCATATTGAGTGCAACACTTTAACAACATCATCTTTTAGGACTTGAAATAGCTCAGCTGGAATTTCATCAGCTCCACTAGTTTTGCTCCTAGTGATGGCCCACCTGACTTTGGACTCCAGGATGTCTGACTCTCGGTGAGTGATCACACCACCGTGGTTACCTGGGTCATTAAGATATTTTTTGTATAGTTCTTCTGTGTATTCTTGCCACCTCTTCTTAATATCTTCTGTTTTGTTAGGTCCATATAGTTTCTGTCCCTTATTGTGACCATCTTGGCATGAAATGTTCCCTTGGTATCTCTAATTTTCTTGAAGAGATCTCTAGTCTTTCCCATTCTGTTGTTTTCCTGTATTTTTTCGCATTGATCACTTTCTCTCCTTGCTATTCTTTAGAACTCTGCATGCAAATGGGTATATCTTTCTTTTTCTCCTTTGCCTTTCGTGTCTCTTCTTTTCTCAGCTCTTTGTAAGACCTCCTCAGACAACCATTTTGCCTTTTTGCATTTCTCTTTCTTGGGGATGGTCTTGATCCGTGCCTCCAGAACCATGTCACAAACCTCTGTCCATAGTTCTTCAGGCCCTCTGTCTATCAGATCTAATCTCTTGAATCTATTTGTCATTTCCACTGTATAACTGAAAGGATTTAATTTAAGTCATACCTGAATGGTCTGTTGGTTTCCCCTACTTTCTTCAATTTAAGTTTGAATTTTGCAATAAGGAGTTCATGATCTGAGCCACAGTCAGCTTCCGGTCTTTTTTTTTCTTTTTTCTCTTCTTTCTGACTCTATAGAGCTTCTCCATCTTTGGCTACGAAGAATATAATCAATCTGACTTTTGGTATTGACTGTCTGGTGATGTGCATGTGTAGAGTTGTCTTGTGTTGTTGGAAGAGGGCGTTTGCTCTGACCAGTGCATTCTCTTGGCAAAACTCTGTTAGCCTTTACCAAGCTTCATTTTTTACTCCAAGGCCAAAACTGTCTGTTACTCCAGGTATTTCTTGACTTCCTCCTTTTGCATTCCAGTCCCCTATGATGAAAAGGGCATTTTGTTGTTGTTGTTGTTGTTCTAGAAGGTCTTGTAGGTCTTCATAGAACCATTCAACTTCAGCCTTTTTGGCATTAGTGGTTGGGGAATAGATTTGGATTACTGTGATATTGAATGGTTTACTTTGGAAACCAACAATGTTCATTTTGTCATTTTTGAGATTGCACCCAAGCACTGCATTTTGGTCTCTTTCATTGACTATGAGGGCTACTCCACTTCTTAGGAACTCTTGCCCATAGTAGTAGATATAATGGTCATCTGAATTAAATTCACCCATTCCAGTCCATTTTAGTTCACTGATTCCTAAAATGTCAATGTTTTCTCTTGACATATCCTGTTTGATCACTTCCAGTTTACCTTGATGGACCTAGCATTCCAGGTTTCTACGCAATATTGTTCTTACAGCACTTGACTTTACTTTCATCACCAGTCACACCCACAACTGGGTATTGTTTTTGGTTTGGCTCTATCTCTTCATTCTTTCTGGAGTTATTTCTCCACTGATCTCTGATAGCATATTGGGCACCTACCAACTTAGGGAATTCGTCTTTCAGTTTCATGTCTTGCCTCTTCATACTGCTCATGGGGTTCTCAAGGCAAGAATACCAAAGTGGTTACCATTCCCTTCTCCAGTGGACCACGTTTTATCAAAAGTCTCCACCATGACCTGTTCATCTTGGGTGGCCCTACACAGCATGACTCATAGTTTCATTGAGTTAGACAAGGCTGTGGTCCATGTGATCAATTTGGTTAGTTTTCTGTGATTGTGGTTTTCATTCTGTCTGCCCTCTGATGGATAAAGATAAGAGGCTTATAGAAGCTTCCTGATGGGAAAGACCAACTGTGAGGGAAATGGGGTCTCATTCTGATGGGCAGGGCCATGCTTAGTAAATTTTTAATTCAATTTTCTGTTGATGGTTGGGGCTGTGTTCCCTCCCTGTTGTTTGGCCTCAGGTCAAACTGTTGACCCAGAAACTCCTGGACACTCACAGGCAAGTCTGGCTCAGTCTTCCACTGGCCTCCGAAGTAAAATTTCTTGAGTGTTCTCAGTCCCTTTGCTGGATCCCCAGGTTGGGAAATATGTCATGGGTCCTAGAACTTTCTTAATAGTGTGAGAACTTATTTGCTATAATTGTTCTGCAATTCGTGGGTCATCTGCTTGGTGGCTGTGTGGTGGGGCTAATAGTGACCTCCTCTAGAAGGGCTCATGCCACATGTTGGGTGACCCAGGTCTGCTGCAGCCAGAGCCCCTGTCCCCATTGCAGGTCACTGCTGACCCGTGACTCAGCAGTAGACACTCACTCAAAGATAAACACTGTATATGGCTTAGTCCTTCCAAAGGAAGAATATTCCATATGCCTACTCTGACCTCTTTTCCTATCTCCTAGTTAAGAGCCCTCAACTCCTTTTTTGGAGAACTCCACTATGCTATGCAGAAAGTTATTCCTCCTTTTTGTGTCCTGCAAAGTTGAGCATTAAATGTAAAGGCATTGGTCCCACGTGTGAAGGTGAAGCAATGTGTTCCAATTCCAGACCAGACTCCTGGTCAGAGGGTGGTACAGATTACCGGCTCACTGGCTTTCCTAAAAAGCAAGTCCATTTTGCCATGTTTTTATTTTCTCATCATATGAAGAAAAGTAGAATTCCTGTGATTATGACTTTGACCTTGCCCCTAGCAAGACAATAATAGACAATAATATCTCTGTTGTTGTGCTAATAGTATTAGGAAGATTTTTTCCAGTTTACATCGTCACAGAAATGTCTATTGCCTAAGATCTAGAAACAATTGAAAAATAAAAACTCTCACTGTCATAATGTGCATGGGAACAAACTGAAGGGCTATAAATACCAGTTATTTATTTGGCCCTTCTCAGAAACTCAGAGATTGTATTCATTCTAAAACAACCTAGTTTCTACTAAACTTATATTTGGATGCATGGCAGAGACTATACATTTCACCAAGGGTTATTCTGAAAAATTCAGACATCTTAGAAAGGAAATCCTGTACATGTTTTAAAATTTCAATTTTTAGGTTAACAAGGAAGTACGATTTTCTGATAAACAGCTTGAAGTGACCTCTAAAAATGGTATGCTATTCACTTGACCCAGAAAACTCCAGAAAATCATGCAAATCCAGAGGTTCAAATCTCTGTGGTCACTTTAAGTATACCTGTGAAACTTCCGAGGCCATTAAGATTATGCATATATGAGAAGCCACCAAGTATTTGAAAGATATCACATTACAGAAGCAATGTTTTTCGCTCCATCACTACAATGGTGGAGTTGGTAAGTGTGCAAACGCCAGTCACTGGGGGTGGATGCAGGGTCGGTGGCCCAAAAAGAGTGCTGAATTTTTACTGCACATGTTCAAAAGTGCAGAGACTAATGCTGAACTTAGGGGCTTTGATGTAGATTCTCTGGTCGTTGAGCACATCCAGGTGAAAAAAGCCCCCAAGATGCGGCACGGGACTTACAGAGCTCATGGTTGGATCAACCGCCACGTGAACTCTCCCTGCCACATGGAGATGATCCTTACTGAAAAAGAACATTGTTCCTAAACCAGAAGAGGAGGTTGCACAGAAGAAAAAGATATCCTAGAAGAAACTGAAGAAACAAAAGCTCATGACCCAGAAATAAATGCTGCAAAAAATTAATGCAAAAAAAGTTTAAAAAAAAAGAAGTATAATAATAATCTAGTCAGAGAGCAGTAGTTTTAGATTTAGATTCTGGTGGATGTCGGTGGCAGTGAACCTGGGCGTGGAGTCTGAGTGACCCTTAGGTACCTGTGATAACATGTAGTAAGGGAATATTATATGAAGCAACTGCTGAAAGCCCTGAGCACACAATGCCTATTGAATCAGTGTCATGTAATTCAGTACATTTATTTATTTTTAAAGGAATTAAGGTGCTCAGCCTGCATTGTTGCTGCTGTGGCCACAAGGCTAAATTTAGGCCCAAAGTATCTGGTAGAAATGATGTGTACACTCGTAGGTTTTGCCATTAAAGGGATTGTGAGTGTACTCTCTGGCCCACTCCCCACTTGCTGCCTGAAAGCTGATGAGGGCTAGAGGTACCAACTGGGATACACAGATGGAAACCATGATGAGGAAGGGAGAGCCACCCTACCAGTTTCGGACCTCCATCTGCCTTTGGACTGATGTGTGATAGAAAAATAAACTTCCAGCTAGGTCAAGCTGCTGTCTTGTCTTTTTTTTCTCACTCCCTTCCCTCCTTCCTTTCTGGATCCCTCCCTCCCTCCCTTCCTTCCTTCTTCCTTCCTTCCTTTTCTCTCTTTCTAGCAACTTAGGCTATACTTATTACAAAGTACAAATATGAGGAAGAGTTATCAGAGAAATCTCTATTTTTCTTTTCTTAATAAATCTATTTATATGAAGTCATTAAAGCAACTTTTAAATATAAAAATATGAAAAATGCTTATAATGTTATATTAAATTAAAAAAGCAAAATCATAATTACATTTTGATTTTAAAATGCATAATCATGATTACATTTAAAAACACCTGAATAATAGAAAAAGTGAAAGTTAATATAATAAATATAGCCATGTTTGTATTTAAATAATGGCATTATGTTATGCTTCCTTTTTTGCTGTGTTTTCCAAATTTTTTCTAAGTAAATTTATGGTATTTTTGTACTGGAAAATATTATATTTTCTAAGCCCCTAGTCAACCTGAAAAAAATTTCTTTAAGCACACAATGCCTATTGAATCAGTGTCATGTAATTCAGTACATTTATTTATTTTTAAAGGAATTAAGGTGCTCAGCCTGCATTGTTGCTGCTGTGGCCACAAGGCTAAATTTAGGCCCAAAGTATCTGGTAGAAATGATGTGTACACTCGTAGGTTTTGCCATTAAAGGGATTGTGAGTGTACTCTCTGGCCCACTCCCCACTTGCTGCCTGAAAGCTGATGAGGGCTAGAGGTACCAACTGGGATACACAGATGGAAACCATGATGAGGAAGGGAGAGCCACCCTACCAGTTTCGGACCTCCATCTGCCTTTGGACTGATGTGTGATAGAAAAATAAACTTCCAGCTAGGTCAAGCTGCTGTCTTGTCTTTTTTTTCTCACTCCCTTCCCTCCTTCCTTTCTGGATCCCTCCCTCCCTCCCTTCCTTCCTTCTTCCTTCCTTCCTTTTCTCTCTTTCTAGCAACTTAGGCTATACTTATTACAAAGTACAAATATGAGGAAGAGTTATCAGAGAAATCTCTATTTTTCTTTTCTTAATAAATCTATTTATATGAAGTCATTAAAGCAACTTTTAAATATAAAAATATGAAAAATGCTTATAATGTTATATTAAATTAAAAAAGCAAAATCATAATTACATTTTGATTTTAAAATGCATAATCATGATTACATTTAAAAACACCTGAATAATAGAAAAAGTGAAAGTTAATATAATAAATATAGCCATGTTTGTATTTAAATAATGGCATTATGTTATGCTTCCTTTTTTGCTGTGTTTTCCAAATTTTTTCTAAGTAAATTTATGGTATTTTTGTACTGGAAAATATTATATTTTCTAAGCCCCTAGTCAACCTGAAAAAAATTTCTTTATGTTCATCACAATACTGTTTTATCTATTTATTTATTTATTTTACAATACTGTTTTAAATGAAGAGAAGTTGGCACATAACAGTAGGCATGTTAAATAAATTATATGAAACATATAATGAAATATATTATACAGTGTGTCAATTTGCTAGAGCTGCTGTAACAAAACACTATAGCCCGAGGGGCTTAAATAGCAGAAAGGTATCTGTCACAGTTTTATGGGCTAGAAATTCATGGTAGCTCAGCTGGTAAAGAATCTGCCTGTAATGAGGAGACCTCAGTTCTATTCCTGGGATGGGAAGTTCCCCTAGAGAAGGGATAGGCTACCCACTCCAGTATTCTTGGGCTTCTTTGGTGACTCAGCTGGTAAAGAATCCACCTGCAATGCAGGAGACCTCAGTTCAATCCCTGGGTTGGGAAGATCCCCTGGAGAAGGGAAATGCTACCCACTCCAGTATTCTGGCCTGGAGAATTCCATGGACTATATAGTCCATGGGGTTGCAAAGAGCTGGACACGACTGAGTGAACTTCACTTTACTTTAGTCCAACATAAGGTGTCAGCAGGTCTGGTTTCTTCCACGGCCTCTCTCCCTGACCTGCAGATGGCCATCTTCTTCTTGCCTCTGTGCCAGTGTGCTGCTGATGTCTCTCTGTGTGCTCACAAAGAGAGCCCTTCCTATTGGCATCATTTTAATTAAACACCCATCTTTAAAGGCCCTGTGTCTAAATATATTCACATTCTGACTTATTAAGGGAAAGAACTTCAATATATGATTTTTTTCCAGGGGACAAAATTCAGTCCATAACACACAACATTAAAGGCCTGGAGAAATGATGGTATCATATGAAGTGAAAAGAAATTTAAAAATAATTTATATAGTATGATCTCAAATTTATATAAAATGATGTATATAGAAACAAACTTTCCTTCAGGATGACATTTGTGACTCATATACAGAAATTGAGGGTTAATTGTAGTTCTAAGACCTGTGGGCAACTGATAGTGACACCTGCATTGTCTTTTCAAGGAGAGTAGATTTGTTATCCTAAATGATGATAAATGTGTTATTATTAAATTAGCATAACATTTATATGAATCATGAATACACTGAAAGAGCATTCATCAACTTATTCATGTGAGCTATCTGGTAGTAAGTTTATTGTGTGATCTTTATTTTCTTTACATTTTCTGTGTTTTCCAAACCTTTACCATGAGTCAGTATTACCTCTATAACCGGAAAAACAACAAATTTGAAAAAATGATCCATAATACTATATAGTTCAGGAATGACAGATGCAAGTCATAACTATGGCTGCCCATCACAGTAAAAGAATGATAGACAATAACGACACAATCAGTGATCCTCTACATGAGCTATGGGCTACTTTTCTATAAACAGGGGACAGAGAGATTTCCAAGGGAGTATTCCTACTCACACACCTCACTGTTTAGTGGAAAAAACCGATGCATATATGAAAAGCAGCAAGTGTGTATATGGACATGGGAAGAGTTAGAAACCATTGATCCTACCTTGTGGGGAAGATATAGAGAAGCAGCAGCATTTGAATTTAGCTTAAGTGAAACTTAGGCTAGATGAATAGTGGGATAAAAGTGGCCTTCTAGGCAGAGATAAGCCCATGAGCAAATGCACAGGATGTGCTTGGGAAATAGTAAGCTGCCTGATTCAGCTTTGCAACTGTTCCTGGAGTTAGGAGTTGTACCTGAAGTGGTAGAAGATAAGTAAGAAAGATGGTTGGGGAGTCCATGAGAAGAACTGAATTCCCTTCTGAAGAGTTGTACCTTACTCTGTAGACATTATATTGTAAGGTAGACATTATATTGCAAGAATATTGTAATAGAGTGATTATGATATAATGAAGGCCAAGCCTGAAATGCTGAGAGTAGAATGAAAAGGTGGGGACAGAAGCAAGTAGTTTCTGAGGTAAAAGTAGAAGTTTATTTATGAGGTGACAAAGTGGATCAAAGATGCCTCTGAAATCCCTGTCTGGGCAACTGAGTAAATTTCATACCACAGGCCAAACAGAAAAAGCAAGACAAAAGTAGATGGTTGGGTATCATGTGAAACTTGTGCTTAAGACTTCAGAAGCACTAACTGGGGCCAATAGGTCAGCTTCAGTGTACTGTGTCTATTGGCCTTGACCCTGAATGCTGGTCTGGGCCCAACCACAACTGCTACACTGGTTGTACAATGGAGTGAAAGCCATAGTCTCCTTCCTCCTTCTTCATTGAATGCTTTTTGTTTTTCTGGTGTCTTCTTCAATTGCTTGCACCAGCCAACTTTGTACCAAAGCGCCCTGTGAGCCTCCTAAGAAGCAAGAAAATTAGCCCAACAGAGTACAATAGGGAGAAACAAAAATAGAGAAACAGAAAAGAGGATAACAAAATATTAATAGTTGCAATAAATATGCAGATAAAACAAACACAAAAAGCTAAGATAAACCTTCAACCTAAGTTTAGCATCATTCAATCCAGTTGAAACAAAGACCACTGAACGCTGACTCTGCTATTAAAAGCAGAAAACACTTCATAAGGAGAACTGCAGATGCAGATTGAATTTATCACATTTTATCACAACTTTATCACATTTTCTTGCATGTGAGTGAGAAGTAACTCTTTAGAAAATAGGCGGTCGTAACAGAGTCCTTCTCCTATTGCCTCTCTTAAAAACAAATGCAGATAGACAACAACAAAACCTATACAAAATAGGTCACAATTTCAACCCATCATTTGATTCACTCCACGTGTATTTGGGGCTTCCCTGATAGCTCAGCTGGTAATCTGGGTTTGATCCCTGGGTTGGGAAGGGAATGGCTGCCCACTCCAGTATTCTCGCCTGGAGAATTCCATGAACAGAGGAGTCTGGCAGGCTACCGTCCACAGGGTCACAAAGAGTGGAACATAACTGAGCAATGTTCACTTTCACTACATGTACTAAGGTCTCTGGCAAGACACAAGCTTATTTAATCCTCACAGGCATCAAGTGAGCTGAGTGTTGTTAATATTGCCATTCTATGGACAATAAATTCTATAGACAAAGGTCAAGCTTATCCTTGATTACAAACACACACACACACACACACACACACACACACACACACAGAAACATATACACACACACAAACTCTTAACAAGAAGTAGGAGCAATATGTCCTGCTGCGGGTAGGGACAGTGTGATGCAACCTCACCTTTGAACTCTCAGTACAATGCCTGACACACAATAGGCGTAAGAAATGTCCAACGAGTGAACAGAGAAATTAAGTAGAAAAGAAACTGTTCTCCAATTCACACATATTTTTACCATGTAATACTACTTCTTAAAAGAGAATGCAATATTTTTAGCTGGACATCTTATACATATTGCTTAAGGGGAAAAAAAAAGATTCTTTTCATCTGTAGATGCCTTCACATTATCCTACCAAGGTCACATCTTGCCTTTCCACATCACTCAGTGTTTCTTTGGTTTTATGTTAGCTTTATGCTGAAAATTGAAATTGGAATATTAGAACTCAATTGGGGAGCATACTAACTTAATTAAATATTAAAAGCCAGCTGGTTTTATGTTATGTAGGAAAATTAGAGAATTAATGATTTGGTAACTTTCTTGTTCCTGTCAAGCTACAAGAACATGAAGAATAGCTCATTCATACCCAGTTACAAAAGGTGAGATTGAAAAATTAGGTCTGCTTTATTAAAATGTTTCCAACTAGAGTCTTTTAGGAATAGAGTAACTTATTTATTTATAAACTGGCTCCCAAGGCACGAGTTCTGGGGCAATGTGAAAGAACCCAAAAGCATCTCAATGAAAGCCTCACATGGGAAAATTAATTCACTTGAGAATCTGAAAGTACTGTTATATTTTTGTGTAAACTGGTTGGGAGTCAACTGGGTGCTTGTTGATTTCAGTTGACTCTGTAAGCTGATCAGCTCCTGTAAGACCTGAGAAATATTTTCTCAGAAACTCACGGTGTGAAATGAGTGTGTTTCACACTGTGAGTGACACGCTGTCAGTAGAAAGGACTTTAGTCCTTGGTGGTCATGCACTGTAAGTAAAGCTTTGCCAAACCTCTTGATAATGTGAGTACACAGGACACACACTGCAACACAGTAAGAGATAGCAAGAACTCTGTCCACTCCAGGGCCAGATGCCAGACTTAGCGTCCAGTATCCTTGGTTTGTTAAAATGACGTTTGTCTTTTTGATTCCAGATCTTTTCCATTTTCCTCTTATAGTAATGATAATCATCATTATTATTATTGCTTCTAAAAGGATGACGGGGAGTGCTTCAGTTATATACTGCTGTGTAACAAAACTATGTGACTTCGAACCTCTTCCTGTAATCACAGTACTCCTCTTCTGGTGACTTCTCCACATTGTCTGTCTATGAGGGGATCTCAAGCTAAACATCTTATGAGATGGCTTGAGGTTTCCAGGACTGTGGACCCAGAGGCTGTCAGATGCAGAACTTGCACAGTAAAGCATTTGCCATATTCCCTTGGCTAAAGCCAAATCATAGTTTTCTTTCAAATTCAAGGGAGGAGATGAAACAAGGGTGTAAGCATGAAGGGTGTGATTCACTGGGGTCTCCCAGTGTAATTGATTACCTCAGCAAAATTAGCACTTGTTGGTTTACTACAACACTTTCCACATATAGTGCTTTTTAAAAAATAATATCATGCTTTAAGTAGCTGTATATCGCTAATATACAGCTAATAACTAACAAGGTTGAATCATTTTGCATAAAAGCAGTATCATGGTGTTCCAATTCCTGAAGAAAACTCATTTCAGTACTTTCCTACATTGCTATGGTTACTTTGGCTTGCTTAAAAAGACTGGTAACTTGACTATTTTAAGTGGGTAAAACTTTGGATAATTAACTGATTGTTTTAACTTGATTTAACTAAGGGATAAAGCTTCATGGTTAGGGTTATGTATCTTTTACTTGACTCAGAAATAACTCCTTGCTAGAGCAAAGCCAGATCTTGAAGGGCATCCTTACTGCTCTGAGAATCTTTTAAAAGTACACATCTGATTATATTACTTCTCATGGCCCTATATTGTTTTTTCTGGATAAAGCCTGTAATCTTTAGGACGGCTTTTATCATGACCCATGATAGCTTCTATCCTCCCTCCTATCCTTCCGTTTGGCTTGACTATTTCCTAATTATTTGTCAAGTCTCAGCTTAGACCCCTGGAGAAGGAAATGGTAACCCACTTCAGTATTCTTGCCTGGAAAACCCCATAGATAGAAGGGCCTGGTGGGCTTCAGTCCGTCCAGTCACAAGAGTCAGACACGACTGTGCTACTGAGCAGGGATGCATGCAGTTTATACAATGCTTACTCTAGAAAAACTGCCCCTAATCCACTCTAAATCAGATTACATGCCCTTATGTGTTTCTATGAATCATAGACTTCCCCTAAACTAGCACTTGTCCCACCACATTATAATATTCTGCTTCTTTTCTGTATTTTTCTCCCTTATTAAACTCTAAGCTCTGTGAGGACAGACACCATGTTTGTTTTGTTTATTCTTATATTCTTAACATTTAATACAGTCATCATCGCGGCACTGTTTGTAATAGCCAGGACATGGAAGCAACCTAGATGTCCATCAGCAGATGAATGGATAAGAAAGCTGTGGTCATATACACAATGGAGTATTACTCAGCTATTAAAAAGAATACATTTGAATCAGTTCTAATGAGGTGGATGACGCTGGAGCCGATTATACAGAGTGAAGTAAGCCAGAAAGAAAAACACCAATACAGTATACTTACACATATATATGGAATTTAGAAAGATGGTAATGATAAACCTGTACGCAAGACAGCAAAAGAGACACAGTTGTATAGAACGGCCTTTTGGACTCTGTGGGAGAGGGAGAGGGTGGGATGGGTTGGCAGAGTGGCAGTGTAACATGTGTGATATCATAAGTGAAACGAATCGCCAGTCCAGGTTTGATGCAGGATGCAGGATGCTTGGGACTGATGCACGGGGATAATCCAGAGAGAGGGTGTGGGGCGGGAGGGTGGAGGTGGGGGTCGGGATTGGGAGTTCATGTACACTCATGGCTAATTCATGTCAATGTGTAACAAAACGAATACAGTATTGTAAAGCAAAACAAACTAAAAAATAAAAATTAATTAAAAAAAAAAAAAAGAATGCCATGAATACTTGCTGAGTGAGTGATTAAATGAATAAATCTCAGGACCACAGTATTAGTAAATGGTGTTTCTAACTCCTCTTACTTGAGTCTGCAATACAGAAGTAATGTTTGGTTTTCTTATTGATTTTAACTCCTTCTTATCCCCCCTGCTCAAATCTTAAATCTCTCTTCTAAATGCCAACACTGTACATAGGAATGGATAGAAGCCCTTTCCGGATATTTATTTTTTAAAAGGGAGTGTTTTTATATTCATATAAGTCTCTGTTTGATGTATTTAGACAGTGTCTTAAAGAATAGTAAAAAAAAAAAAAAAATCGGAAAATGCCTAAAGGTTAAGAAGGCAACTGAGTGATCCATTGGGCAGTTTTCTGAGATCATTTAATTTTTTTAAAACCATATTAGATATAATTGATTAACAATGTTCTGATAGCTCCAGCTGTACAGTAAAGTGATTCAGTTTATATATATATATATATATATATATATATATATATTCATATTTTTCAGGTTATTTTGCTACTTATGTTGTTACAGAATACTGAGTAGAGTTCGTGCTATACAGTAAGTCTTTGTTGATTATCCATTTTAGATATAGCAGTGGGTATGTGTCAATCCTAAACTCGCTAACTATCCCTTCCCTTCTCCCTTCCCCACTGGTAACCATAAATTCATCCTCTAAGTCTGTAAGTCTATTTCATAAATAATTTCATTTGCATCATTTCTTTCTAGATTCCAAGTGTAAGCAATATCATATGATAGTTCTCTTTCTCTGTCAGACCATTGAATTTTATCCTGAAGGTGTATATAGATTCTTTATTTGTCTATGTGTCAGACTGATCCAAAGAGCATTCTGTTCCTCCTGACATGTAATCTTTGCTGTTAGGGTACCACTAGGCTGTGGTAACCATGAAAGTCATTCACAGAAAGACCCAAGAAATATTTTGTTTTTTTTTTTTTATGGTCTTGCCGATCACTTTCCAGACAGGAAAATTTATGGTTTGCTAGCAGACATTACTGTTGTCACATGTGTATTTGTTTACTAGGGCTGTTGTAATGAAGCACCACAAAGTGAGTGGCTTAAACAACAGTGATTTATTATCTCACAGGCTAGACGTATGAAATCCAGGTGTTGGCAGGACTGGCTCCTTCTGAGGGCTGTGAGAGGAAATTTGTTCCATGCTTCTCTCCTGTTTCTGGTGGTTTGCTGGTAGTCTTTGGTTTTCCTTGGGTTTTAGAAGGATCAGCCCAATTTTTGCCTTCATCTTTATATAGTATTCTCCCTGTGTGTGAGTCTCTCACCAACCTCTCCCTTTTGGATTAGGATTATTAGACTAGAGTCTACTTTAACAACTTTACTTTAAACTTAGTTACACCTGTAAAGACCATATCTTGAAATACCTCACATTCTGATGTACTGGGGATTAGAACTTCAACATATGAATCTGGTGGAAACACACTCAACCTGTAACACCATGTACATTTGCTTTTTACTTTGTCCTAATGATAGAATAATAATATCTTTTCTGTGAACCTTTTCCATATAGGCCACTAATCTGATTAATCTACGAATACCAGCAGTCTCATGTTCTGGGCCATCGTGGGTTTAAGCCTACCAGAGTTTGGCCTTATTTAGCCACAGATTGCTATAGTTATGGCCATATAACCTAATGAGATGGCAAGAGATTTACTGACACTGTGAGAAAGAAGCTTCTTCATTCTCAAGAAAGAGCCCCAGGAAGAGTTGAAAAGTCAGCTTTGTTCATAAGCTGACAGCACTTAGTTCAAGCTTTGTGAGCCATGCAGTGTCTATTGTGACTTCTCAGCTCTGCCCTCACAATGAGAGGGTAGCCAGACACTATGTAAAAGCATGAGAGAGTGTTCCTCACACAAACATGTGACAGGCTGGATCTGGCCTGTGGGCCTTAGTTTGTCAACCCAGACATAGGATGTGAGACGTTCTTTCTTTCATTCTGAGGATGAAGTTGGCACTCAGAGGGCAGGTAAAAAAAAAAAACAGAAAATAATCTGAGGCCTCACTCAAACAAAATCTAATTATAACGCTAACTTTGGACTTTTTCAGTTATTTTAGTCAGTAAATGTACTTTATTATTCAAGTTGGTTTGGGATGGATTTTCTTATGTTTACAGCCCAAAGCACTGTAAGTGATAAAGGAATTCAGCAAGTCCAAAATAATATTCAATATTAAAACTCAAGGGCAAACATGAAAGTATAAGCTCCTCTCCTGGGGTTGACAGACTTCCTAAAATGAGAATATTTAGGTTGAGCTTGAAAAAACTGAAATATGTGTAAAGCCAGGAGAGATTCTTACTCAGGAAAAATATATGGCAATTTAGAATCACTTGTATAATTATTTGCGCAAAACTTCTTGAAATTAGCAAATGAAGAAAATATCCATAAAACAGGTTGAATTCCCAGTTCTATATAATTACATACCCCAGATGGCATAAGGCAGTGCCCTGAATAGATTCTCAGCATATACTTGGTGATGATTGATTTCTCACTTCAAATTCTCCTTTGTTTTTGAAGTGAGGTTAAAAATATTTTTGCTATCTATATATGATAAAAAAATTCACTTTTGTGTTATTGGATATAAAGAAAGCAAAGCAAGCATCCTCACCCGATATAAATCATAGGGCAGAGAGAATACTTTTGCTTTTTAAGATTATTCCCAGCATATAGCAGAATTTTAAGAGTATAAAAGAAAAGTGTGGACAAAATAGCCAATTTGATGTTTGAAAGACAAAGGAACTTGGAATATAAAAATAATGAATCTTTTTGCATAATCTTAAGGTGCATCACTTTTCCAACAAAAGTCCATAGGGCTTTCCTCATAGCTCAGTTGGTAAAGAATCTGCCTGCAATGCAGGAGATCCCGGTTTGATTCTTGGGTTGGGAAGGTCCACTGGAGAAGGGATAGGCTACCCGTTCCAGTACTCTTGGGCTTTCCTTTTGACTCAGCTGGTAAAGAATCTCCCTGCAGTGCAGGAGACCTGGGTTCGATGCCTCAGTTGGGAAGATCACCCAGAGAAGGGAAAGGCTACCCACTCCAGTATTCTGACCTGGAGAATTCCAAGGACTGTATGCCCATGGGCTTGCAAAGAGTAGGACATGACTGAGTGACTTTCACTTTCACTTTTGGTTTTTCTAATAGTCATGTATGGATGTGAGAGTTGGACCATAAAGAAGGCTGGGCACCAAAGAATTGATGCTTTGGAACTGTGGTCCTGGAGAACACTCTTGAGAGTCTCTTGGACTGCAAGGAGATTCAACCAGTCAATCCTGACAGATATCAACACTGAATATTCATTGGAAAGACATGCTGAAGCTGAAGTTCCAATACTTTGGCCACCTGTTGCGAGGAGCCAGATCATTGGAAAGGACTCTGATGCTGTGAAAAATTGCAGGCAAGAAAAAGGGCAGACAAGAGGAGAAGGGGAAAACAGAGAATGAGATGGTTAAATGGCATCATTGACTCAATGGACATATTTGAGCAAACTCCAAGAGATAATGAAGGGCAGGGAAGCCTGGAATGCTACACTTATAGGGGTTGCAAAGGGTTGGATATGACTTAGTGACTGAACAACAACAATGAGATGTTATATGGGGCTTCCCAGGTGAGGCTAGTGGTAAAGAATCCACCTGCCAATGCAGGAGACATAAGAGACTGGGCTTAGATCCCTGGGTCAGGAAGATCCCCTGGAGGAGGGCATGGCAACCCACTCTAGCATTCTTATCTGCAGAATCCCATGGACACAGTAACCTGGTGGATTACAGCCCATAGAGTCTCAAAGAGTTAGACATGACTGAAGTGACCTTACACACATGCACACAGTGCTATAGTCTGAAAGGTGTGGTGAGGACAGTTAGATGAACTTTTCCTTGAGATGTAAAGAGAAATACAGGTCTGAGTCTCCTGGACAGGCATATTCTCAGGGCTCAAAACGAAGAGAAGCATTTAGCTGGAAGTTACTCAAAGCACACACATCACAAAAAGAGATATCACTCCCAACAACAAAGAAAAGCAGTTTGCCAATGAATGAAGCCAAACTGTACCAGTTTTATCTTTAGACTTCATGAAATCAGTGAAGAAGGGCTTTGAAAGTTCATAAGGATGTCACTGATCCTGGAAAAAAAAAAAAAAAGCTGACTTTAGGAAATGATTGCAATGCAAAGACCAAAACAAGAGGTTTCATAGGTTTTGATGAATAAATAGTGGTAAGTTACCTGTAAACTTATGTTTTTAGGAAGGGAGCTGCTTACCAATATCAAGGTCTGGCCACCAAGGTGGCCTTATCATCCTCTTCATATCACAATCTTTGCATGGCTTTTTCCAAGGGACTGCTCAGGAGCAACATCCTCTAATGATGCATAAATGGTAAGTTTTGGAGAATCTTGCTGTACACACGAGCATCAGAAAACATGACTTTACAACTCTGGGTTTTAGACTAAACAGAATTATTAATCAAATAAATTAAACATGCTATAAGAGAAAGCGTATTCATGGCTTGAAGGACCCAGGCTTTAGCCCTCATGTTTGCTAGAATTAAGCCCGCTGATGAAAATGGTCAGTGGTGTACCTGTTGGGCACTGCTTCTCTCCATTTCCCCCCTTTCTTGCCAAAGGAAAACATCCAAATGCTGCTACCTCTCATTTGGAAAATAAAGGGAAAGGTCTGTGTACCTAATTGATTTGTATTTTGCACTTGCATCAGTTGCTGGCCTGTGGAGAGCATCTGTTCTATCGGAAAGTATGAGTGGTGTCCTCCTAGAAATTGTGAACTGGGCAAGATTAGGAAATTGTATAACTACTCTGAAAACACAGGGTGCCCATAATGCACTTGTAAAATAATGATTTTCCTCATTATTCTTCCCAGTTCCCCTTCCCTCCCTACTTCCCATTGTTTTCCTTTCCTCCCCTGCCTTCTCTTTTCTTCCTAAAACAGCAGTGTTGCTGAATACTAATGAAGCAATTCTTGGCCCTACCCCATTCATTTATTTTCAGGCAATTAATTCAACTTTCTAACATCCAGCCAGAATGTTATGCAGGTAATTTGAGGGTCTGCTTAATTTTTCAGGACCCTGTGGTTACCAGCCAGCAAAGCTCATTGTGAAGATGACTAATCCAGCTGGTAGGCGACTTTGATTTCCATTGGTAATACCATCCCTTCATTAAAGCCACTGAGTCCTTGAGCTTGGCAAGCTTCCCTAGTTACATCCTTCATTTTCTGATTACAAATGGTTTGCAGCTTCTATGTTTGCCTCAAGAGCTCATTTTCTTCCCTGAAGGACGCTGGGCCCGATGGCATCATTAGCAGATTTCCAACATAAAATTTCACACAGATGTGATAGCCCTTCCTGGCTCTCTGATGTTATGTATTTGTGACTACGGCAAACCAACTCATTCACTCATCTACCCTGAAAGTATAAGGAACACAGCATAATAGGTTTTTGGGGAGGCTGAAAGAAGGCAGAAATGTAAAAGGGAAAAGACGTGATGCTAGCTCTAAAGAATTTGCTGTGAGCTTCTTAAATCAGTGACCTATCCTGCTTATTGCTAGGCATACAATAGGTGCTCATTAAATGTGTTTTGGAGAAGGCAATGGCACCCTACTCCAGTACTCTTGCCTGGAAAATCCCATGGACAGAGGAGCCTGGAAGGCTGCAGTCCATGGGGTCGCTGAGGGTCGGACACGACTGAGCGACTTCACTCTCACTTTTCACTTTCATGCACTGGAGAAGGAAATGGCAACCCACTCCAGTGTTCTTGCCTGGAGAATCCCAGGGAAGGGGGAGCCTGGTGGGCTGCCGTCTATGGGGTCGCACAGAGTCAGACACGACTGAGCAACTGAACTGAACTGAACTGAGTCCCTTAAATCTATTTCTCACTTCCACTGTGTAATCATAAGGGATTTGATTTAGGTCATACCTGAATGGTCTAGTGGTTTTCCCTACTTTCTTCAATTTAAGTCTGAATTTGGCAATAAGGAGTTCAGGATCTGAGCCAGTCAGCTCCTGGTCTTGTTTTTGCTGACTGTATAGAGCTTCTCCATCTTTTGGCTGCAAAGAATAAAATCAATCTGATTTTGGTGTTGACCATCTGGTGATGTCCATGTGTAGAGTCTTCTCTTGTGTTGTTGGAAGAGGGTGTTTGCTATGACCAGTGCATTCTCTTGGCAAAACTCTATTAGCTTTTGCCCTGCTTCATTCTGCATTCCAAGGCCAAATTTGCCTGTTACCCCAGGTGTTTCTTGACTTCCTACTTTTGCATTCCAATCCCTTATAATGAAAAGGACATATTTTTTGGGTGTTAGTTCTAGAAGGTCTTGTAGGTCTTCATAGAACCAGTCAACTTCAGCTTCTTCAGAGTTACTATTGGCGCATAGACTTGGATTACTGTGATATTGAGTGGTTTGCCTTGGAAATGAACAGAGATCATTCTGTCGTTTTTGAGATTGCATCGAAGTACTGCATTTTGGACTCTTTTGTTGACCATGATGGCTATTCCATTTCTTCTAAGGTATTCCTGCCCACAGTAGTAGATATAATGATCATCTGAGTTAAATTCACCCATTCCAGTCCATTTTAGTTTGCTGATTCCTAGAATGTTGACATTCACTCTTGCCATCTCCTGTTTGACCACTTCCAATTTGCCTTAATTAATGGACCTAACATTCCAGGTTCCTATGCAATATTGCTCTTTACAGCATCGGGCCTTGCGTCTATCACCAGTCACATCCACAACTGAGTGTTGTTTTTGCTTTGACTTCATCCCTTCATTCTTTTTGGAGTTATTGCTCCACTGATTTCCAGTAGCATAGTGGGCACCTAACGACCTGGGGAGTTCTTCTTTCAGTATCCTATCATTTTGCCTTTTCATACTGTTCATGGGGTTCTCAAGGCAAGAATGTGAAGTGGTTTGCCATTCCCTTCTCCAGCGGACCACATTCTGTCAGACCTCTCCACCATGACCCGCCTGTCTTGGGTTGCCCTACACGGCATGGCTTAGTTTCATTGAATTAGACAAGGCTGTGGTCCATATGATTAGATTGACTAGTTTTCTGTGATTATGGTTTGTGTGTCTGCCCTCTGCTGTCTCTCCCAACACCTACTGTCTTACTTGGGTTTCTGTTACCTTGGACGTGGGGTATCTCTTCACGGCTGCTCCAGCAAAGCGCAGCAGCTGCTCCTTACCTTGGAAGAGGGGTATCTCCTCACAGCTGCCCCTGCTGACCTTGAACATTTTTATTTTATTTAGGGGCAAAATAAGACAAATGTAAGGAATGTCTGACTCTTTGCAATCCTATGGTTTGTACCCCACCAGGCTCCTCTGTCCATGGGATTTTCCATTCAAGAATACTGGGGTGGATTGCCATTTACTTCTCTATGGGATCTTCCTGACCCAGGGATCTAACCCACATCTTTTTCATCTCCTGCATTTGGCTGCTGGGTTTGGTACTATACCACTAGCACTACCTGGGAAGCACAAGGATATATGAGATAAGGTGAAATTCAGTTGCCTATATCTCTATGGATTTATTTTCTTTTTTAATTTGCACATTATGCAATTCATTCTTTTTAGTATATAGTTCTATGAGTTTTGACAAGTACATAGAGTCATGTATGTACAACCACCTCAGCCTTACCCTTCAAAATTTCCTCATCCTGCCTCATGCAGTCAACACCTCTAACCAGTCCTAACCTTTGGCAAAAATTGATTGGCTCTTTATTCATATAGTTGTGACTTTTCAAAATGGCAGTATACAGGAGGTAGTGCTTTGAATCTGTCTTTTACTACCATGTATGAGGCATTTGAGATTCACCTATCTTGTCATAACATCAGTTCATTTCTTAATATTACTGAATAGTTTGTTTATCCATTTGAGTTGAAAGATTTGGGGATTGTTTCCAGGTTTTGTAAATGATGCTATTTAAATGTATGCATATAAGTTTTACTGTATGACCATTGTGTTCTTTTTTCCTGGGTAAATATCTAGGAATGGAATTTCTGGGTCATATGGTAAGTGAATATTTAACTTTATAAGAAAACATCAAGCTGTAAAATAACTATCTCATATTCCATTTCCTCCAGCAATGTATGAGAGTGTCAATTGCTTTTTGACTTCTCAGCATTTGGAATTGTCTGTTTCATTTCTGTTAATCATTCAAATAGATATGTGGTAATATTTATTTAACTGTGGTTTTAATTTGTATGTTGAACATCTTTTCATGAGCTTAATTACCATCCTTGTATCTTCTTTAGTAAAGTGTCTGTTTAAATCTTTTCCATTTTTCTATGAGATTGTTTTCTTAATGTTGAGTTTTGAGAGTTCTTTATATAATCTGCCAATAAATCATTTGTCAGATACATGAATTGCTAAGCCAGCCTGTGGCTTGTCTTTTCATTCCCACTCACAACAGTGTCCTTCTCAGAGCCAGAGTTTTAAATTTGATGATGGCCAGTTTATTATTATTTTTTCATTTGTGGATCATGACTTAGAGTTATATCTAAAAGCTCTTTGCATATTTGTTTAACATTTTTATTGTGCATATTGAGATGATCATGTGGCTTTTCTTTAAACTATTAATATCTTAAATTTCATTGGTTTTTGAATGTAGAATCAGGCTTGCATTCTTAACATAAACCCTAAATTGCTGTCACATATTACCTTTTTTACATGTTGGTGGATTCAAGTTTTATAGCATTTTAATAAAGATTTTTCCCTGTTTTCATGAGAAATATTGATTGGTAATATTCTTATTTTTTATGTTTTTGTCTTTTTTTAAATCAGAGTAATGCTGGTCTCATGAGATTAGTAAGTATTTCCTTCTCTCCTATTTTCTGGGAAAGAGTGTATAAAATTTATATTAATTCTTGTTTAAATGTTCAATAAAATTTTCCTGTAAAACCATCTGGGCATGGGGTTTTCTTTGTTGTAAAGTGTTTAACTACAAATCAATTGCTTTAATAAATTTAGGACTATTCAAGTTACCTATTTCTTCTTGAGTGAATTTTGATAGTTTTCTAGAAGTTCATCCACTATAAGTTGTTGAATTTATGGGCATGGAGTTATTCATAATATTCCCAGATTATCCTTTTCTATTGTTTTATTTGAAAAGATATATTCTCTTTAATTCCTGATATTGGTCATTTATACATTGTCTTTTTCCTCACCATTTCAGGTAGGGGTTAATGAATTTTGTTGTTCTTTTCAAAGAACCACTCTTTTTGTTTTCATTTATCTCTTTATTGTTTTTCTGTTTTTAGTTTTCTTTTTTCCCCCCTTTACCTTTATTATTTCCTTTCTCTTGTTGACTTTTGGTTGACTCTTGCTCTTTTTCGAATTTATTAAGAAATAAGTTTAGATGATTGATTTGGGAACGTTCTTTTTTCAGTATAAGCCTTTTATGTTCCATGAAAGTGCAGCAGAGAATATCAGTTTTCAGTGATAGTATCTAGTAAAAACTAAGTATTTGGATATGTATTTAATTTAATTTGAATGGAGTTTCTTTCAGTCAATGGGAAACAATGCTTCCCATTGCTTCAGTTACACACAGAGCAACAAAGAGCCATGTAAATGCTACTACTAAAATATTTGAGCATTGAATAAAAAAAAAGACAAAGACAAGTGAAATGAATCCCAGCCACCTAAGTTCTGTCCACTAGGCACAAAAGCAGGTACCTAAGGGCATTTTCAGAATCAATGAAACTTCAGGTTGAAAAACTTAAAAGTGCACACATGAAACATAAAAAATGATACACTTCATCCTGACTCTAGAATCAAGAAGAATTTAATAAAGTTAATCAAATAATTGTAGTTCAATTGCACATAAATTTGAATTGTTTTCCCATTAAAGAGTGCCTGTCTGTAAATTATTGCAAGGAGAGCCATTTTCAAGTTAATGTTTCAGCCATTAGAAAATACAGAGGGCATTTTCATTAATTAGACACAGCTCTTTTTCCTTTTAGTTTATCTTACCTTTGCTGAGTGGAATCAGTTTAGTAGTTAAATTTATTGACATGTGTGATTCAATGACATTATTTGTTTAGAGTTCATCATATACCTGGTGGAATAAACTCATTAAGTATAAATGAATAGTTATGTAGTCATCATCTAAAATGAGTCAGTGCTGTTCTCTAGAGTCATCATAATGAATGTGAACACAGCTGGAATAAATGTCTCTGTGAAGGTTACAGGATTTGTTCTGAAATATTTAAGGCTCCAATTTCTTCCTATTTTTTGAAGACCTCTTGTTTAGGAAAAATGACTTGATCTTCCTTTGAGGAAGATTGTTACATGCATTTATTTGCTATTTTATCAAAGCTATACATTCCATTGTAGCATTTTAGGAGCTATGGAAACATGGAAAAGCCAGGATTATGCTGTCTGTTTTGGTTTTTAAGTTTTCTGTATTCAAGAAAGGATCTGGAGAGGAACAACCATTGTAGGTTCTGATGACTGCTAAGTAGTTCATCTTGTTAAGATACAAGATTCTCCAGTCTAATCCTCTCCCTGATTTCTCAGTGTTTCCTTAAGAATGGGGAATGGAATGCCACATGGAAGACTGAATCTCACCATTTTGGTTTTGAGATTTATATTCCAGATTGGAACTTGGTACAACAGTTCTTTTTAGTGTTTAAGGGAAAAAGTGGGTATGATCTGAAAATGTAACCATGGGTCGAGAGATTCACCAAAATAGTGTTACAAAGCAGTGATTTAGAATTATGCAAATGCATACAGTATTCCAGAACTTTGCTTTTAATCAATAATGCCCAATATGTCATTATGTCATGCATACTATATACCAAGTAATGTTCAAAATCAGAGAATACAATCAATAATTAAAGGAATTATATTTCATCAGTGCACAAAATTATTCCATTTTCTATGGTATGATAGCAGATTAGCCTATTTCACTGTTATCACCACCATGGAAATGTCAGGAGAGAGACAAGAGTGAAACAACTGATTTAACATTGTTATGTTATGAAGCTCACCTTGCAGGTTAAGCTGCTGGGTGTGAGTGATGAAATGATGTGGCTTGAAGGAACTCCTGGGATGCAAGATCACTTTTCATCACTGTCCCCTTCTTCATCTTTCAAACTATCTGACAAGTTTGCTAGGACATTCTTTCTAGAATACAGTGATAATCAGATATATTGGGTATGAAGGGCATATGGTCATAGTGTGAAACTTCTTTTAGGTAATGTTTCTCTTCATATTATGAAAAAACATGGATATTGTATAAAACAAGTGAATGGTTTCTGCTTTTGAATCCTTGTGAATAAATATTAAATATTATTTATTCAAGTGGTAATACTTCATTAGGCATAAAATTAAGCATTAAACTTTTAGGAAATTAAATGTAAAAGATTATGTCTATTAATGAAAAAAGATCAGAGGAAAGGGGGGAGGCAAGGAGTACATTCTATAAAAAATATTTTCTTCTATAAAAATACCGCTGTGTATTGTTACATGTATTCACTCTCACTGGTGCCTATATTATCTGTCCTTCCCTTTTCCATAGTGTCTCCTGTATGGTTTCTCCCCTCCTCACATAGGTACCCCATCACCTGGCCTGCTTCCTGTTGTCAAATATAGCTGCAGGTGAATGCCTCTGTCCTCTCCTGGGACTTCCCATGGTGCTCTAGTCTTCCCTGCAGGGATGAAAACTGCACCAATTATCACTCTAAGTATTTGTACATTTGATAAGACGTGGTCTTAATGAATTGAGTACTGAGTTTATTGCCTAAAAAAATTAAACCAGAAAATAAGAGAAGTTCTTCACGTGGAGGTGCACAGAGAGAACAGTTTATTACCACTCATTCATTCACTCACTCATTCATTTGCTAATTCAATAAATGTGTTTTTAGTGTGCTTAGGAAATGATGATACTGGGGATATAAAGGAGAATAAGGTTCTATAGGAGATTGGATGAGTTTTACATTTCATTTTTCTGTGAGTAATTAGCAGAAACTTACAAACAAACAAATTGAAGGTGGAATGAATGAATAACCTGAGTTAGTAAGTGTGCCTTTCAAAATGAAACGCTGCTACAGTCTCTTCACAGCATTTCTTCAGAAAGTGCAGGGGCAGAGTGTGGAGCAGGGACCAAGCCTTCAAGCTCCTGAGTCGCAGTAGCCTCCACATCCTCACAGGTCATTTACTATCCGTGAGAAGGTACCATTCCTGAGTGATTTTCTCTGTTTCATTCACTTATGTTGCCTAAGTGCCTGAAACAGTGGATGTTCATGAAATGTGCAAGGAGCATTGGAAGAATGAACTGAATTTTGGTTGTAACTTCACCCCTCTTCCTCCATGTCTTCATCTATAAAAGAAGGTTCTACCTAATAGAGTCTGAGCTTTAAATGAGAATGTAAAACTTAGAAATGTGTCTGGCACAGAGTAAGGGCTCAGTAACTGTTAACCCTGAGCTCTTCAATAACTGTTCATGCATGTACTTTCTGCTGGGCACCATGTTGATGAGTGAATACATGAAAGTGAAACAAATGAATGTGCACAGCCCTTGTCTGCCAGGAGTGAGGGGCACAGACAGCAAACACACTATGCATACCTAGAGTGTCTAATTGAGATGTGTGCCAGGAAGGGAAAGAAGGATGATGTAACTTGGATTATGAGTTGAGGGAGATGTCCCTGAAGAGTGATATTTTAATTGCTACCTGATTGTTGAGAAGAAACTAATCCAGAGTAGGTGAGAGGCAGGCTCCATAGAAAAAGGAATAAGGATATAGGGGTGCAGACCCCAAAACAGTAAAGTAACCTGTGCATTTAAGAAGAAATGGTACTGAGTATCTGCACTGCCTATCTCCAGACTTCTCTATGATAAAGAGAAAGACTCCTTTATTGTTAAGATCACTGCTGTTTTTGTTTTATTGTCCTTATAAGCTGCCAAACTATAATCATATTTCCTCTAGATGCCTTTCTCCCCACACCATCAGTTTTTTTAACATCTCTAAATTCTGAATTCCTCTTATAATTAAAGACATCTTACAATAATTATTTTTTGTTAGTGTTATTTTCTTAGTGAAGCATATAATTATGTAACATATTTTAATTGATATCAGCTTATATTTGATGAAATAAGGTGACATGTTATAACATAATATTGTAAAATATTGTAAACATTGTAAAATATATGAAAATATTAAAAATAACTTTTATATAAAGAAAGTAAATATTTAAAGGGCTTCCCTGGTGGCTCAGAGGTTAAAGTGTCTGCCTCCAATGCGGGAGACCTGGGTTCAATCCCTGGGTCGGGAAGATCCCCTGGAGAAGGAAATGGCAACCCACTCCAGTATTCTTTCCTGGAGAATCCCATGGACGGAGGAGCCTGGAAGGCTGCAGTCCATGGGGTCGCAAAGAGTCGGACACGACTGAACAACTTCACCTCACCTCAAATATTTAAATAAGCTTAATTAAAAATGTATTAGTGGCATAAAACTTATAATATATTTAGAGAAAACAATGGTTGGATGTCTCATTATTTAAAACACTTTGATTTATTTATAAGTTATCATTTCTAAATTCATTTTATTTAAGTACAGGGTATTATGTCATAATTGAGAAAGATACTTCAGAAAGATATGTACATCTAAACTAAAGAAATTCAAGAAGAGCTACACTTACTAAATCACAATATTCATTATTTAATCCCAACCAACAGTAAAGCCAACATTTTTGCTTAAACCCAACTCATAAAATTTCATCTTCCCTTATGTCAATCAGTTGTTTTTTGTAAACTAAACAGAAGATGCTGAATTTTTACATTGGCCTAAACTCAATGTAATTAATTCTATTTAGAAGATTTTTAATCTTAAAAAATTTTTTGCAAGAGTTTTAAATATGCATACGTGCAAATTTTAATAGAAGACACACTTACATCATTATTGTCAACAAAAACACAATCTATATTTCTCAATATCTATTTTCAATATGCCAGCTTCATGATATGTCTCTTTTGAAAAGCAATTATATTTTTAATTTGTTCACTGCCTTCTTGTCAGATTTAGTGAAATTGTCATAGTTTTCCCCTTGTAATATGCTAAGAGTTTTATCAGATGCTAAGGGAAGGATTGCATTAGCTCTGCTATTTTCTTGTTCATTTGTGCTGCATTTTTAAGCCTCTATCCGATATGAGTGTATATGTGTGTACCTGTGTGTGCACATGTACCTGCACAATTCTTGTTCAGGAATCCCTGAAAAACACTTGTCCACTTTGTGAAGTTAGTTTCAATTTGCTGTTCAGTTGCTAAGCTGTGTCTGACTCTTTCCAGCCCCATGGACTGCATCAGGCGTCCCTGTCCTTCACTGTCTCTCAGAGTTTGCTCAGATTCATGTCCATTGAGCTGGTGATTCTCTCCAAATATCTCATTCTCTGCTTCACCCTTCTCCTTTTGCCTTCAGCCTTTCCCAGCATCAGGGTCTTTTTCAGTGAGTCAGGTCTTCTCATCAAATGGCCAAAGTATTGGAATTTCAGCTTCAGCATCAGTCCTTCCAATGAATACTCAGGGTTGATTTCCTTTAGGATTGACTGATTTGATCTCCTTGCTGTCCAAGAGACTCTCAAGAGTCTTCCCCAGCACCACAATTCCAAAGCATCAATTCTTCAGCACTCAGTCTTCCTTATGGTCCAACTCTTATATCCATACACGACTACTGGAAAAACAATAATAGCCATGACTATATGGATCTTTGTTGGCAAAGTGATATCTCTGCTTTTTAATACTCTGTCTAGACTTGTCATAGCTTTCCTTCCAAGGAGCAAGCATCTTTTAATTTCAAGGCTGCAGTTACCATCTGCAGTGATTTTGGAGCCCAAGAAAATAAAATCCGTCACTTCTTCCACTTTACCCCCTTCTAATTTGCCATAAAGTGATGGGACCAGACACAATGATCTTAGGTTTTTAAATGTTGAATATCAAGCCCACTTTTTCACTCTCCTCTTTCACCCTCATCAAGAGGCTCTTTAGTTCCTCTACACTTTCTGCCATTGGAGTGTGTGAGTAAACTCTGGGAAATAGTGAAGGAAAGGGAAACCTGGCAAGCTACAATCCATGGGGTTGCGAGTCTGACATGACTGTGATGTATTCCTACCCAATTTTGAACCGGTCAGTTGTTCCATGTCCAGTTCTAACTGTCGTTTCTTGACCTGCATGCAAGTTTCTCAGGAGGCAGGTCAGGTGGTCTGGTACTCTTCTGTCTTTGAAAAATTTTCCACAGTTTGTTGTGCGCCACACAGTCAAAGACTTTAGTGTAGTCAATGAAGCAGATGTTTCTCTGGAATCCCCTTGCTTTTTCTATGATCCAACTGATGTGGGCAATTAGATCTCTGGCTTCTCTGATCTTTCTAAACCCAGTTTGTACATCTCAACGTTCTTGGTTCACATACTGTTGAAGTCTAGCTTGAAGGATTTTGAGCATTACCTTGCTAGCATGTGAAATTAGCACAATTGTGCAGTAATTTGAACATTCTTTGACACTGCCCTTCTTTGGGATTGGAATGAAAACTGAGCTTTTCCAATCCTGTGTGCAGAGTTTTCCAAATTTGCTGGCATATTAAGTGCAGCACTTTAATAGCATGATCTTTTAGAATTTGAAATAGCTCAACTGGAATTTTCTCACCTCCACTAGCTTTGTTCATAGTAATGCTTCCTAAGGCCCACTTGACTTCACATAGGATGTCTGACTCTCGGAGAGTAACCACACCATTATGGTTATCTGCTTCATTTAGGCCTTATTTGTATAAATCTTCTGTGTATTCTTGCCACCTCTTAATCTCTTCTGTTTCTGTTAGGTCCCTACAGTTTCTGTCCTTTATCGTGCCCATCCTTATATGGAAATTTCCCTTTATATCTCCAATTTTCTTGACAAGATCTCTAGTCTTTCCCATTCTATGGTTTTCCTCTATTTCTTTGCATTGTTCATTTAAGAAGGCATTCTTATCCCTCCTTGCTATTCTCTGGGACTTTGCATTTAGTTGGGTATATCTTCCCCTTTCTTCCTTGCCTTTTGCTCCTCTTCTTTCCTCAGCTATTTATAAAGCCTCTTCAGACAACCACTTTGCCTTCTTGTATTTCTTTCTCTTGGGATGATTTTGGTCACTGTCTCCTATATAATGTTATTAATCTCTGTCCATAATTCTTCAGGTACTCTCTCTACTAGGTCTAAATCTCTTGAATTTGTTCACCTCCACTGTATAACTATAAAGGGTTTGATTTAGGTCATACCTGAAGGGACTAGTGTTTTTCTCTGCTTTCTTCAACTTAAGCCTGAATTTTGCAATAAGGGGCTAATGATCTGAGCCACAGTCTTCTCCAGGTCTTGTTTTTGCTGAGTGTACAAAGCTTCTCCATCTTCAGCTGCAAAGAACATAATTAATCTGATTTCATTATTGACCATCTGGTGATGTCCATGTATAGAGCCATCTCTGAGGCTGTTGGAAATGCATGCATGCTATGACCCGTGTGTTCTCTTGAAAAACTCTGTTAGACTTTGTCCTGCTTCATTTTTAACTTCAAATCCAAACTTGCTGGTTGCTCCAGGTATCTCTTGACTTCCTACTTTTGCATTGCAATCCCCTATGATGTACAGGACATCTTTTTTTGGTGTTAGTTCTAGAAGGTGTTGTATGTCTTCATAGCACTGGTTCAACTTTAGCTTCTGTGGCATCAGTGGCTGGGGCATAGACTTGGGTTACTCTGAAGTTCAGTGATTTGCCTTGGAAACAAACTGAGATCATTCTGTCATTTTCGAGGTTACACCCAGGTACTGCATTTCAGGCTCTTTTGCTGACCATGTGGGCTAGTCCATTTCTTCTAAGGAATTCTTGCTGACAGTAGTAGATATAATGGTCATCTTTTAAAATTTGCCTATTCCTGTCTATTTTAGTTCACTGATTCCTAAGATGTAAATGTTCACTCTTGCCATCTCCTGCTTGAGTATGTCCAATTTACCTTGATTCAGGGACCTAACATTCCAAGTTCCTTTGCAATATCGTTCTTACAACATAGGGCTTTACTTTCACCACAGACATCCACAACTGAGTGTCTTTTGCACTTTGCCCCAGCCCTCCACTCTTCCCTAATAGCACATTGGACACCTTCCAACCGAGGGGCTCATCTTCTGATGTCATATCTTTTTGTCTTTTCATAGTGTTCATGGGGTTCTTGCGGCAAGAATATTGGAGTGGGTTTCCATTTCCTCCTCCAGAGGACCACAATCTGTCAGAACTCTTCTCTATGTCCCATCCATCTTGGCACAGCATGGTTCATAGCTTCATCTAGTTATGCAAGGTTATGCATAACTATGCAAGTTATGAAACCTTTGTCATGACAAGCCTGTGACATGAAGGGGATGAGCAATTTCACAACACTTGTTGAAAGATAAATAGTAAAGGCTAACTTTTCTAATAATTCAAGTTTTTCATTATTATATTCAACCATATAGTACAAAAAAGAAACACACCAAAAAAAGTAACAAGAAATCTTTCTTGCATTTTATCATTTGAAAATGTACAATAGATTTTATGTTCTGTTCCTTTATTACTTAAATATTTTTAATTAAAATTTTAAAACGTTTTCCTTTTTGTTTATTGGCACATGATTACTTTACAATGTTGTGTTAATTTCTGCTATACAACAATCAGCTATATGTATACATATATCACCTTCCTCCCCTCTCCCCTATCCCACTCATCTAGATAATCACAGAACACTAAGCTGATCTCCCTGTGCTCTACAGAAACTTCCTACTAGCTATCTATTTTATACATGGTAATGTACATGATTCAATACTATTCTCTCAATTCATCTCACCCTTTCCTTCCTCCCTTGTGTCCATATGTCCATTCTCTATGTCTCTATTCCTGCCCTGCAGAAAGGTTCATCTGTACTATTTTTCTACATTCCATACTTATGCATTAATGTTTAATATTTGTCTTTCTATTTCTGACTTACTTCACTCTGCATGACAAACTCTATGTCCGTCCACATTACTGTTATAAATGACCCAATTCTGTTCCTTTTTATGGCTGAGTAGTATTTCACTGTAAATATGTACCATTTCTTTTTCCATTTATCTGCGGATGGACTTTTAGGTTGCTTCCATATCCTGGTTATTGTAAATAGCACTCACTGAACACTGGGGTACATATGTCTTTTTCCATTCTGGTTTTGTCAGGTTTATGCCTAGTAGTGGGATTTCTAGGTCATATGGTAGTTCTATTTTTAATTTTTTAAGGAACCTTCATACTGTTCTCCACAGTGTCTATGTCAATTTACATTTCCACCAACAACACAAGAGGGTTCGCCTTCTCCACACCCTCTTCTACATTTATGGTCTATAGATTCGTTGATGATGGCCATTCTGACTGGTATGAGGTGAAACTTCATTGTAGTTTTGATTTGCAGTTCTCAAATAATGAGCAACATCGAGAATCTTTTTAGGTGTTTGTTGCCCATCTGTTATATCTTCTTTGGAGAAATATCTGTTTAGATCTTCCACTCATTTTTTTTTAATTAGATTGCTTGTTTTTTTGATATTGAGTTGCTTGTATATTTTGAGGATTAATCCTTTGTCAGTTGCTTCATCTGCAAATATTTCTTCACATTCTGAGGGTTTGTCTTTGTATCTTGTTTATGGCTAAAATATGTTTTTCTTCATATAACTTTAAAGCTTGCTTTCATTTTACAGTTATTAGAAAACATTGGCTATATTCCTCCTATTGTACAGTACATCCTTGAGCCTATCTTACAGCCAATAGTTTGTATCTCCCATCACTGCACCCCTATATTGTCCCTCCCTCTCTTACTGGTAATATATATTAGTTTGTTGTATTTTTTAGATTCCACATACAACTGATATCATATTGTATTTATCTTTCTCTGTCAGACTTATTTCTCTTAGCATAATGCCCTCCAAGTCCATCCAAGAATGACAATATTTCATTCACTTTTTAAAATCAGTAGTATTCCAGTGTAAGGGCTTTCCTGGTTTCTCAGACTGTAAAGAATCTGACTGCAATGCAGGAGACTCAGGCTTGATCCCTGGGTCGAGAAGATCCCCTGTAGGAAGAAACAGCAACCCACTCCAGTATTCTGCCTGGAGAATCCTATGGACAGAGGAACCTGGCAGGCTACAGTGCATGGGGGTAAAGAGTCAGACATGACTGAGTGACTAACATGCAAACATACCATTATACACACTTACGTATACATATACACACCACATCTTCTGCATCCACTGATAGACATTTACTACTACTACTAAGTCGCTTCAGTCGTGTCCGACTCTGTGCGACCCCATAGACGGCAGCCCACCAGGCTCCCCCGTCCCTGGGATTCTCCAGGCAAGAACACTGGAGTGGGTTGCCATTTCCTTCTCCATGATAGACACTTAGGTTACTTCCATATCTTGGCAATTGTAAATAACACTATGAACTTGGGGTGCATGTATCTTTTTGAATTAGTGTTTTTGTTTTTTTCAGATATATACTCAGTGGTGAAATTGCTGGGTCATATGGTAGTTCTATTTTTAGTTTATAAGAAACCTCTATACTATTTTCCACAGTGACTGCACTGATTTATGTTCCCACCAAGATTGTACAAGGATTCTTTGTATACAAATACAAAGTTTTCTCCATATCCTTACCAACATTTGTTTTGTAGACTTTTATAATAGCCTTTCTGATTGGTATGAGGTCATATCTCATTGTGATTTTGATTTGCATTTTCCCAGTGATTATTAGTGATATTGACCATCTTTCTATGTGCCTGTTGCCATCTGCAATGGTTGTGGAAAAACATCTGTTCAGTTCTTTTGCCTGTTTTTTATTGAATTGTTTGGTTGCTTGTTTGCTTTTTTTTTGATGTTGAATTGTATAAGCTATTTATATATGTTGGATATTAAACCTTTATCAGTCACACTATTTGCAAATATTTTCTCCCGTTCAATAGAATATCTTTTTGTTTGCCTTTGGCTTCCTTGGCTGTGCAAATGCTTCTAAGTTTATTTAGATCCCATTTGTTTATTTTGGCTTCTATTTCTTTTGCTTTTGAAGAATCCAGAAAAATGATTTCTGAGATTTATGTGAAAAACTGTTCTGCCTATGTTTTCCTCTAGGGTTTTACAGCATCTAGTATTACATTTAGGGGTTTAATCCCTTTTGAGTTTATTTTGAATATGGTATTAGAGAATTTTCTGATTTTATTCTTTTATATTCAAGAAGTTATAAAATCTCTTATCCATGCCACTTCAAGATATCTTTCATAAATCATCTGTATGGTTGTGGTGGAATTTAAGCCCTCAAGACATACCCTTTTAATACTACAAGGCCATCTTAAAATTACATATCATCTTTTTTGGTTCAGAATCACATCAAATATCTAATTTAGATTTAGTTGTCTCCTATCTTGAGAATTAGCAAGTGCATGGTTCAGTCTCTTAAACAAAATGATACTTAAAAATTGGTGATATCTGTGTATCATTAAAAAATCTCAAAAAAATTCTACAATGAATTCTCATCCATCTTGATTCCTGTGAACCAAAATTCATACCCCAAGGTAATCCTTGCTGCCAACTGGCAAGTATTCTGTATCAGCTAGCTACCCACTGAGAAGGGAATGGCAAGCCACTTCAGCATTCTTGCCTTGAGAACCCCATGAACAATACGAAAAGGCAAAATGACATGACATTGAAAGATGAACTCCCTAGGTTAGCAGTGTCCAATATCCTACTGAGGAAGAATGGAGAAATAGATCCAGAAAGAATGAACAGGCTGATCCAAAGCAGAAAAGTTGCCCAGTTGTGGATGTGACTGGTGATAAAAGTAAAGTCTGATGCTATAAAGAACAGTATTGCATAGGAACCTGAAATGTTAGGTTCACGAATCAAGGTAAATTGGGTGTGATCAAGCAGGAGACAGCAAGAGTGAATATTGATATTTTAGGAATCAGAACTAAAATGGAATGTTCAAAATACTGCACAATTGCACTCACATACCAGTGAAGTAATGCTTAAATTTCTCCCAGTTAGGCTTCAACAGTACATGAACAAAGAACTTCCAGATGTACAAGCTGGATTTAGAAAAGCCAGAGGAACAAGAGACCAAATTGCCAACATCCATTGGATCACAGAAAAACAAGAGAATTCTAGTTTAGAATTAGTAGAAACTAGAAACAGAAGTAGTAAAAACATCTACTTCTGCTTCATTAACTTCTCTAAAGCCTTTGACTGTGTAGATAACAACAAACTGTGGGAAAATCTTAGAGATGGAAATACCAAACTACCTTAACTGCTTCCTGAGAAATCTTTATTCAGGTCAAGAAGCAAAGTTAGAACCAGACATGGAAGAAAGGGACTGGTTCCAAATTGGAAAACGAGTATGTCATGGCTTTATGTTTTAAGAATTAGTAGAAACTAGAAACAGAAGTAGTAAAAACATCTACTTCTGCTTCATTAACTTCTCTAAAGCCTTTGACTGTGTAGATAACAACAAACTGTGGGAAAATCTTAGAGATGGAAATACCAAACTACCTTAACTGCTTCCTGAGAAATCTTTATTCAGGTCAAGAAGCAAAGTTAGAACCAGACATGGAAGAAAGGGACTGGTTCCAAATTGGAAAACGAGTATGTCATGGCTTTATGTTTTCACCTTGCTTATTTAACCTATATGCAGAGTACATCATGCAAAATGCTGGATTGGATGAAGCATAAGCTGGAATCAAGATTACTGGGAGAAATATCAATAACCTCAGATATGCAGATGATACCACCCTTATGACAGAAAGTGAAGAGGAAATAAAAAGCCTTTTGATGAAAGTGAAAAACTGGTCAACCCCTTGTAAAAGAATGAAACTAGAACACTTTCTAACACCATACACAAAAACAAGCTCAAAATGGATTAAAGATCTAAATGTAATACCAGAAACTATAAAACTCTTAGAGGAGAGCATGGGCAAAACAGTCTCTGACATAAATCACAGCAGGATCCTCTATGATTCACCTCCCAGAATATTGGAAATAAAAGCAAAAATAAACAAATGGGACCTAATTAAAATTAAAAGCTTCTGCACAACAAAGGAAACTATAAGCAAGGTGAAAAGACAGCCTTCAGAATGGGAGAAAATAATAACAAATGAAGCAACTGACAAAGATCTAATCTCAAAAATATACAAGCAACACCTGCAGCTCAATTCTAGAAAAATAAACGACCCAGTCAAAAAATGGGCCAAAGAACTAAACAGACATTTCTCCAAAGAAGACATACAGATGGCTAACAAACACATGAAAAGATGCTCAACATCACTCATTATCAGAGAAATGCAAATCAAAACCACAATGAGGTACCATTTCACGCTAGTCAGAATGGCTGCAATCCAAAAGTCTACAAGCAATAAATGCTGGAGAAGGTGTGGAGAAAAGGGAACCATCTTACACTGTTGGTGGGAATGTAAACTAGTACAGCCACTGTGGAATGAGTGTGGATATTCCTTAAAAAACTGGAAATAGAACTGCCATACAATCCAGCAATCCCACTGCTGGGCATACACACTGAGGAAACCAGAATTGAAAGAGACACGTGTACCTCAGTATTCATCACAGCACTGTTCATAATAGCCAGGACAGGGAACCAACCTAGATGTCCATCAGCAGATGAATAGATGAGAAAGCTATGGTACATATACACGATGGAGTATTTCTCAGCCTTTCAAAAGAATACATTTGAATCAGTTCTAATGAGGTGGATGAAACTGGAGCCTATTATACAGAGTGAAGTAAGCCAGAAACAAAAACACCAATACAGTATACTAACACATATATATGGAATTTAGAAAGATGGTAACGATAACCCTGTATGCGAGACAGCAAAAGAGACACAGATGTATAGAACAGTCTTTTGGACTCTGTGGGAGAGGGAGAGGGTGGGATGATTTGGGAGAATGACACTGAAATATATTTAATATCATATAAGAAATAAATTGCCAGTCCAGGTTTGATACAGAATGCTCAGGGCTGGTGCACTGGGATGACCCAGAGGGATGATATGGGGAGGGAGGTTGGAGGGGGGTTCAGGATGGGGAACACGTGTACATTTGTTGTGGATTCATGCTGATGTATGGCAAAACCAATACAATATTGTAAAGTAATTAGCTTCCAATTAAAATAAATAAATTTAAATTAAAAAAAAAGAAAAGAAAGTGAAAAGGAGAGTGAAAAAGCTGGCTTAAAACTCAACATTCAGAAAACTAAGATCATGGTATCTGGTCCCATCACTTGATGGCAAATAGATGGGGAAACAATGGAAACAGTGAGAGACTTTATTTTCGTGGGTTCCAAAATCACTGCAAAGACTGCAGCCATAAAATTAAAATATGTTTGCTCCTTGGAAGAAAAGCTATGACCAACCTAGACAGCATATTAAAAAGCAGACACATTACTTTGTTGACAAAAGTCCATATAGTTAAAGGTACGCTTTTTCCAGTAGTCATGTATGGATGTGAGAGTTGGACAATAAAGAAAACTGAGCACCAAAGAACTGATGCTTTTGAACTGTGGTGTTGGAGAAGACTCTTAGAGTCCCTTGGACTGCAAGGATTCCAACCAGTCAATCCCAAAGGAAATCAGTCCTGAATATTCACTGGAAGGACTGATGTTGAAGCTGAAGCTCCAACACTTCAGCCACCTGATGCACAGAACTGACTCATTGGGAAAGACCTTGATGCTGGGAAAGATTGAAGGCAGGAGACAGGGACAACAGAGGATGAGATGGTTGGATGGCATCACTGACTCTATGGACATGAGTTTGAGTAATCATCAGGAGTTGTTGATGGACAGGAAAGCCTTGTGTGCTGCAGTCCGGGGTTCACAGAGTCGGACACGACTGAGCAACTGAATTGACTGAACTAAAATGGATGGGAATGGGCCAATTTAATTCAGATTATCATTTTATCTACTACTGTGGGCAAGAATCCCTTAGAAGAGCTGGAATAGCCCTGATAGTTAGCAAAAGAGACCAAAATGCAGTACTTGGGAGCAATCTCAAAAACAACAGAGTGACCCCAGTTCATTCCAAACCCAGCCACTTAGAATAATATTTATAGTTTGGTGAGCCAATTGGTCAGTATTGTGGTCTCAGTTGGTCTCAGTCATGCATCTGTGGTTGGGGTTGGGCATGGTCAGGCCACTACTGTGCTTTAATGACCATTGCTGGGACCAGTAAGATGATGAGAAGCCCTACTCAGCAGGTTAACCCAGGCTTGTTCTCCTGGTGGCAGTGCAAGGATCTGAGAGAAATGATAGAAACACAAATAGCATCATGAGGTCTAGGTTCTATACTGACAAAGCGCCACTCCTGCCACATTCTAACATTTAGGGCCAGCCAAGAATCGAGGGTTGAGGAAACAGATTCCACCTCTTGATGGGAGGAGCTGTAAATAGCCTGTATAGGCACAGTTAGAGGGAGGGGAAAGGATCAGAGACACTTTAGCTGTCAATACACAGCACCTTCAAACTATATATTATGATACATACATACATATATATTTATGTATGTGAGAATTGTTTTCTTTTGTCTTTTTTTTGCGTTAAATATTAACAAATAAGCATTTATAAGCACCTGATACTAGGCAGTATTTTAGGCACTTTTCTTGTAATCCTTCATCTAACCCTTCTGAAAACTGGGAGATAGTACTTAATTCTTGTTCCAATTTGACAATAGAAGACACAGAAATGTTAAGTAACTTACCTTGGGGTCATCCAGTAGTAGGAGTTGGAGTCAGAATTCATTCAGGCAGACTATCACGAGAACTAGCATTCTTACCACTGTGGTACTCTGCTTTCCATGGACCTGATAACATATATTCTATTCATTACCTTGCTTTGTTCACTTAGAACTAGATTTTTAATATTGTTACTTAACAATACCTATAGGATTTTCTCATTATTTTCAATGAGTATACATGTTTGCTTGTATAGATGTACACAAATTATATAACTAAGCCCTTAACTTCAGTTTGTCCCAAATCCTTTCTGTTACAAACAATATCTCATTAAATATCTCAGTATATTGGTTTATCAGATGAAACCGGAGGGTCAGTTTTACTGCTGAAGACACAACAACCTGAATATTTACATCTTGAATACCACAGTATTATAATTTAAAAGCAAAGCTACTGCAACTATAAAAGAAGAATTAACAGAAATATGATGGCATTAGATCTTACACAGTGTTCTCAGTAGTTTTCAGATAAAATGCTCAAGGAATAACTAGAGTATGGATAAGCTGAATAATAACTAAATGTGATACTCATCAAACTTAAGTTGATACTCAAGCTTTACACTACACAAACAGCAAAAGCATTTTATTTCAGGTACCTATGTGATGAAATACATTCTGAGCTGTATTCTATTAAAACTGGAAAAGAATACTGAAAGCATAAACAGAGAAAAACCCAAATCATTTGGGAAATATTATTCTAAAAAATTCTTGGGTAAAGAAGGACCGCCAAACTGCTTAAAATACAGAATATCTGGGGAAATAATCATGAGATACAGCCAAGGAAGAAATTTACAGTATTTAAAGAGGAAAAGTTACAATGACAAATTACTACTTAACTCAAGAAATTATAAAAAGAAAAATATACCTATGTAGAGCAAGTAGAATAATTAATGAGCATAAAAGCATAAATGTATGAATTAATAAATAAAGAACTCTAACAGTGTAAAACAATTGTAAGAATCAGTTGTTTGAATAAAATGGTTCTTTGGAGAACCATAAAACAGCCAAGGAAGAAATTTACAGTATTTAAAGAGGAAAAGTTACAATGACAAATTACTACTTAACTCAAGAAATTATAAAAAGAAAAATATACCTATGTAGAGCAAGTAGAATAATTAATGAGCATAAAAGCATAAATGTATGAATTAATAAATAAAGAACTCTAACAGTGTAAAACAATTGTAAGAATCAGTTGTTTGAATAAAATGGTTCTTTGGAGAACCATAAAGAGGATAACCAAAATAAGGGAGATAAGATAATAACAAATTTGCCCAAGTGAAAAGAGAAAAAGCAAATAAAAAAGTAAACATTAGAAATAATTGCAGATATTAGTATTAAATTGGTTATAAAGATATATTTTGATTGCATTTATGATAATATATTTTGAAAACTTAGAGGAAATATCTAGGAAGATATAAACAGCAGAATTTAATAATACCACAAGATCATTTACTAGAGTGATCCAGAAGAGCCTCGTTTAAAATGTGCTGGGTACAGTTTCAGAGTGAAGTCTTTTCGAGGTACAGATTATTCTTATGCTGCTGTACAGCCTCCACTCTAAGAATCAAGCTTCTCAAAATTCCATGGAATTGAAACCATGGCAAATTGTATGGCATATAACTGCTACATTTGATGCTGTATTATTTCAATTCTTCTTTAACTTCTACTAAATTAATAATGTACTCTACAATGGGTAAATTCATAGAAGTTGAATATGTGACTCTTTGCAACCCCGCGGACTGTAGCCCACCAGGATCTTCCGTCCATGGGATTCTCCAGGCAACAATACTGGAGTGGGTTGTCATTTCCTTCTCCAGGGGATCTTCCTGACCCAGGGATCCAACCCAGGTCTCCCACATTGCGGGCAGATGCTTTAAGCTCTGAGCCATCTGGGAAGCCTAAACAGAGATAAACGTCTTCAAATAATCCTGTCCCCGTCTCCCCTCAATATGCACTATAAAGTTAGCTGTCCAAAGAAAATTTACAAATAGTTGTTTCATAAGTGTGCAACTTTCTTCCAATAGACTGGAAATCTTAAGTGAATGATGTGCCTTCTGCTCTTATTTTTATGCACCTTAGTGTTAAAAAGTAAAATTTGAAGAAATACAAGATGATATGCGTTTGTGAGATAAGGAGCATAAGAAACAGTACAGCACAGGAATTTCAGTCCAAAAACCTTAATTTTGAATTCTCCCTCTGCCACTTTTTATTCTGTGGGGTTAGGACAAATTACTTAACCTCTAAGCTTTAGTTATTCTGTCAGCCTCAAAGCCCATTAACAATTCCTGGGGAATAAAAACAGAATCTGGATAACAAATTGATATCTAAACTTTTATTCTTTTTGTGCTTAGTCTAGTTTCATTTATTCTTAAGGGAACACAGGTAGAGGACCCATGCTGGGTGCATCACAGCTGAACTGAGTTCTTAGTGCAAAGTTGATGTACCCACACCTCTGCTCAGCAGGCGGCAAGCAGACTCTGCACTCTGGCGCTGGGAGGATCAGCACAGCTGCGCATGCCCAGAGAGAACTCCACTTTTTCTCCCACTAATGAGATGCTTATAAAGCAGCCCTGCCCACCACCTGTCTGGGAGAGCCTGGACCCCCGCTATGTGAGCTTGTGCCTCCTCATTCTCTGATCAAAGAATAAATTTTTCCTTTGTTTCAGAACCCCAAAAAGGATTTTTGTTGGGGACCATTTGGGGAGAATTGGTAACAAATTTATCTATAAAATGTGTATGATAATAAGCTAGAAGGAAACTATTAAACATGGGGACTGAATTATATAAATGGAAAATAGCACAGTGTTGAGCACATAGTAATAGCTGAATAAATGATCAGGAGGATGGTAACAGGCTGTATTTATGATTTCAAGTTTGCATCCCCCTCAGTGGGAGTGGTTTATCAGTACTTTAAGTAGTGGTTTAGCACATAGCAGGTATGAAATAAATACCTGTTGAACGAATGAAAAATAAACTTATAGTATTTGCCAGAAATGATTTGCTTAGTCTGTCTTAAAATAACTCACTGGTAAGTATTTTCATTATTGCAACACCGAGCAAGATTTTATTTCTTCTATTGTTAATAAAAGATTGGTTCAAAAGGACTTGATAGTACACATTTATCTTCTATATGTGCCATACCTTCAGTTCTTCTGGCAGTTTTTCTCATTTGGTGTCAAAAAATACGTGTGTTGGGGAAATTTTTCTATCAGTATTTTGTAGTAATCAAAGAAGCTGAATGAAATACAATGGAGACTGACAGAAGAAAAAGTATAGCCCAGCATCTGGGTAGCATGATTAATTTTTTAACACAAATTTGTTCATTTAGTGTGTGCCTACATTTGTCTTTCATCATTCCATTCTAATAATGAGTTTCAAAGATGAAAATAATTATCTCACAAAAAAAATACTTCAGTGCTGGGGCTACACTAGTTTAAAGAGGCATGAGCCATCACTTGCTTGCACTTGTCATCAAATTCCTTCAATTTAATGGCCATTTAAGAAGTCATCCCCCCTCCTTCATTTGGGATGAATGTGAATGTGCCTATCCAGGGAGAGCACCAATCAATTTAGTAGTTAATGATTATTGTTTCCATTTCAGAGTATTTACATTTTCCTCCAGCTTCTCCTAGTGTGGTATTGTACGATTTATGGGAGAAGTCACTGCTCTCTCAGCATCTGTGAGCATTTCTTTGCTTATTCTTCATGAAAACATTTAGTTAGAATTTAACAGAGAAACAACAACAACAACTAGAAATGTCTTTCTCCACCTCAGTGAACACAAAAAATTAATCATCTCAGAGAGTCTGCATTAGACCCAACACTGCATAATGTAAATATGGCACAACGTCTATCTTTACATTTATTTGCAAATGTGTACAGATATGCTTCATATAAATTAATCCTCCATTTCATTATAAGAAAAGAATTACGTCTGTGGTCAAAAAGAGTGGTGGGGGGGAGAGTTAATCTGATTTAGCGCAGCATGTGAAAAATTAATTGAAAGTCAGAACTCCATAGTGTTTATTATAAAGTAATTTCACACCAGCTCAGGATTAGCATGGTAACGGGTGACAATAGGTCATGACTGCATTAATTGAAAGCACACTTTATGAAGGGGAGGAAGAAAGAGAGGAGAGAAGAAGAGAGAGAAAAAAAGAATATTAATTTAGTGGTACAGGATGTATTACATTTAGGTAGTGGTATGGGATGAAGGGCAGGGATGGAACCTCAACGAAAAAAGATACCCTTTTGCAAAATCAGATGTCTGTCTTTGGGTAGCTCGTGAAACTTTGAGACATATGAGATCCCCAAAGACTGAAATGCTTTCCAATTACAGCACCTTTTAATTGCTATCTTCTAACTGAAGACACGGGCGTACACTCTGGTGGTGATACTGAAACCAGTGGAGAAAGGGAAAACCCCAGTAGGTGGTTTAAGTTCTCCTCAACTTTTGTTCTCTGAGGACTCAGCTTGACTCTCAGAAACTTGTCTCTCACCTGAACAGATTAGTGTGATAGTATTAGTGGTAAAGTGAAGGCATCTTTGGTTCAACAACTGTAATACAGCCAATGGCACCCCACTCCAGTACTCTTGCCTGGAAAATCCACTGGACAGAGGAGCCTGGTAGGTTGCATTCCATGGGGTCGCTGAGAGTTGGACATGACTCAGTGACTTCACTTCACTTTTCACTTTCATGCATTGGAGAAGGAAATGGCAACCCACTCCAGTGTTCTTGCCTGGAGAATCCCAGGGACAGCGGAGCCTAGTGGGCTGCCGTCTATGGGGTCGCACAGAGTCGGACACGACTGAAGTGACTTAGCAGTAGCAGTAGCAATACAGCCAAAGGTTAATAAAGCCAGTACTGGAGGACAAGCAACAGAAAAGTAACCTGTCATTTTGCCATTGTGCTGACTGAGTGGCCAAGTCAGGCTCAGCCGTCTAGATGAGTGCAGAGGTCACTGAGCCTCCATCTCTGTAGCATCCTGTGCCCCAGCACACTTTGCCAGCCCCACTGATGGGCTGTGGGCTGGGGTGTGCAACCTGGACTGCAGCCTGCATTTCAGTGGCTGAAATGGGAAGCTTTGGTATTGGTGGAACGGGGTGAGGTATTAAAGAAGTTTCAGGACTAGGAGAATAGGCACAGACATGGGTCCAAGTGGCATACATTGTAATTGAGAACTCTGCATTATTAACTGTAGCCATTGTCCAGGGCTGGGCTCATTAACTAGTCAAATAAGCATTTCCATTAAAGCAAACAAACAGAAAAGGTAGAACAATGTAACACCTGTTTAATCAAGCCAGGAACTGACTCAAAGCCAGTAAATTCACAGAAATGGATGGGAAAGAAACTAGCTTGTTCTGTAGCTGCATGGTGGGGTGAGTGGTGTGTATGAAAGTCCAGTGTATGGAGAGAAGGTGGCGGCTGGAGCAAGAGGCAATCAGTGACTTTTATTTATAAAGAGAAAAAATCATTTTCTAGATTTATGCAGTTCTGTGGTATGAGCTGATGAGTGTGACCTTTCTGCCTGCCCTTTCTTGTGGAAAGTTTGCAACCCAGGCTGACACAAGCTTCTGTAATATGTTAATTTTGACCCAGGATTGCTACAAATACTAAGCATGATCTCTTAGACATTTTTACTAAAAAATATAGTCATTTTAGAGATAGCTTTAAGCACGAAGTATCCCCATGAAATGTACTAACCTTTCCAATGAAGGTCAAAATTAACTAAAAACAAAAAGCAAAATGAGGGGGAAAAAGTGGCATAAAGACATGGGAACACTATGAAGGTTGTTAACTGGGAAGTTAGTTTTCAAGCATAGTCCTTTTTCCTTCATTCTTTCACAAAGGAAGCTTTGATGCTTGGATGAGCATGGTGGGAGGTCAGCTGGAAATCATCTGGAAAATTGAGTAGAGATAAATTCAGAGAGATAGGATGAGCTTGGAATCTCCTGTCAAGGAGCAAAGTGTAATACTAGAGGCTGTAAGGAAATGGGAAAGCAGGTAAAGAGTGTTTTGTGACTCTGGGCCAATATCCACTTATTCCAGGGCTGCCCATGCATCCAAAGGCTGACCACCATGGGTCAAAGCACCAATGCCAACCCCATCAAACTGACAATAAGTGACAGTGACATGGGTGCTCCTGGGGCAATACTGCAGTGATCTGGGAAAACAGGCGTGGCTACTCAGTTCAGTTCAGTTTAGTCGCTCAGTCGTATCCGGCTCTTTGCGACCCCATGAATCACAGCACGCCAGGCCTTCTTGTCCATCACCAACTCCCAGAGTTCACTCAGACTCACGTCCATTGAGTCCGTGATGCCATCCAGCCATCTCATCCTTTGTCATCCCCTTCTCCTCCTGCCCCCAATCTCTCCCAGCATCAGAGTCTTTTCCAGTGAGTCAACCCTTCGTATGAGATGGCCAAAGTACTGGAGTTTCAGCTTTAGCATCATTCCTTCCAAAGAGATCCCAGGGTTGATCTCCCTCAGAATGGACTGGTTGGATCTCCTTGCAGTCCAAGGGACTCTTAAGTGTCTTCTCCAACACCACAGTTCAAAAGCATCAATTCTTCAGCACTCAGCCTTCTTCACAGTCCAACTCTCACATCCATATATGACTACTGGAAAAACCATAGCCTTGACTAGACAGACCTTAGTTGGCAAAGTAATGTCTCTGCTTTTGAATATACTATCTAGGTTGGTCATAACTTTTCTTCCAAGGAGTAAGTGTCTTTTAATTTCATGGCTGCACTCACCATCTGCAGTGATTTTGGAGCCCCCCAAAAAGTCTGACACTGTTTCCACTGTTTCCCCATCTACTTCCCATGAAGTGATGGGACCAGATGAATTATATCACATAATTATACATATAATATTATATAATTATAATGTAAGATTTCACTAACTGGTGAAATCTTATATAACTGTAATATAATAGTAAAGCCAGGAAACTGACATTGGCTTACTTCTGTTAACCAGATTACAGACCTTAATTTGTTTTCATTTTTCAGTTAATAAAGGTTAAATTTTTTAACTAAAAAAAAAAGGATGAGGGAGCATCACTATTGAACTTACAAAAAAGTGAATAAAGATGATAAGAGAAAACTATGAAGAGCTGTGTGCTAAGATATTTGGTAACTTAGATGAAATGGAAAAATCATTAGAAAAATTAAAATTGTCACATCTACACAAGAAGAAATAGAAAATCTGAATAGTCTTATAAGAACTGAAGAGATTGGATTAGTATTCTAAAATCTTCCCAAAAATAAATCCCAGGCCCACATAGCTTCACTGGTAAATTCTACCAAGTATTTAAAGAAGAGTTAATACCAACACTTCACAAACTCTTCCAGAAAATAGAAGAGGGAACAAATCCAATGCATTCTACAAGTATTGCCTTGATTCCAAAGCCAAAGAAATCACAAGAAAAGCAAACTAGAGACCAATATTCCTTATGTAAAAATCCAGGATAAATACTTGCAAACTGAATCCAACAGTGTACAATAAGGATTATACATCATGACCAAGTGACATTTATCCTAAGAATGCAAGGGTGGTTTAGCATACAAAAATGAGTTGATGTAAATAAACATTGCATTCATAGAATAAAGTAGAAAAAGAACATGATCAATTTAATAGATGCAGAAAAAGCATTTGATGAAAATCAACACCCATTTGTGATTAAAAGGAAAAAAAAAAAACCCTCAACAAATTAGGAAGAGAAAGGAACTCAAGCTGATAAAGGGCTCAGTCCTGTCTCACTCTTCGCGACCCCATGGACTGCAGCCTACCAGGCTCTTCTGTCCATGGAATTTTCCAGGCAAGAGTACTGGAGTGGGTTGCCATTGGCTTCTCTGAGAAAACCCTACAAGTAACATCATATTTGATAGAGAAAGACTAAGTGTTTTCCTCTTAAGATAGAAGAAAATGAGGATGTCTGCTTTCACCAGTTATATTTGGCATATTACTGGAGCTTCTAGTCAGGGCAACCAGAGAATAAAAGGTAAATCTGTCTTCATTTGTAGATAACATGACCTTATATATAGAAAACTCTAAGGAATCTGCTAAAAAAACTACTAGAAGTAATAAACAAATTCATTATGTTTTCAGAATACAACATCATCATTAAAAGATACTTATACTTCTGTATAGTAACAATGGACAATCTGAAAATGAAATTTTGAAAAACTTCCGTTTACAATAGCACCAAAAATAAAATAATTAGGAATATATTTGACAAAATATAAGACTTGTACACTGAAAACTATAAAATATTATTGAAAGCAATGAAATAAGACCTAAATAAATAGGACAATATCCCATGTTCATGAATTAGAAGACAGTATTGTTAAGATGTCAGTACTCACCAAATGGGTCTACTGATTCAACAAAATCTCAGATGACTTTTTCTTTCTCTCTCTCTCTCTTTTTTTTTTTTTTGCAGAAAATGTCAAGCAGATCTTAAAATTCACATAAAAATACAAAAGACTCAGAATAGCCAGAATAATTTTGAAAAGATGAAATTTGGAGGACCTATAATTACTCATTGCAAAACTTATTACAAAGCCATGGTAGTCAGTCAATGTGGTACTGGCATAAGGACAGACATATAGATTAACAGAGATTGGTGGAGATCCCAGAAATAAGCCCTTATTACATTTTTGACCAATTGATTCTTGACAAAATTTCCAAGAAAGTTCAAAGGGAAGAAATCTGCATATCTGAGGTTATTGATATTTCTCCTGGCAATCTTAATTCCAGCTTGTGTTTCTTCCAGTCCAGCGTTTCTCATGATGTATTCTGCATATAAGTTAGATAAGCAGGGTGACAATATATAGCCTTGATGTACTCCTTTTCCTATTTGGAACCAGTCTGTTGTTCCATGTCCAGTTCTAACTGTTGCTTTCTGACCTGCATACAGATTTCTCAAGAGGCAGGTCAGGTGGTCTACTATTCCCATAAGGCTTTGGCATAGTCAATAAAGCAGAAATAGATGTTTTTCTGGAACTCTCTTGCTTTTTCCATGATCCAGCGGATGTTGGCAATTTGACCTCTGGTTCCTCTGCCTTTTCTAAAACCAGCTTGAACATCAGGAGGTTCACAGTTCACGTATTGCTGAAGCCTGGCTTGGAGAATTTTGAGCATTACTTTACTAGCATGTGAGATGAGTGCAATTGTGTGGTAGTTTGAGCATTCTTTGGCTTTGCCTTTCTTTGGAATTGGAATGAAAACTGACCTTTTCCAGTCCTGTGGCCACTGCTGAGTTTTCCAAATTTGCTAGCATATTGAGTGCAGCACTTTGACAGCATCATCTTTCAGGATTTGAAATAGCTCAACTGGAATTCCATCACCTTCACTAGCTTTGTTCGTAGTGATGCTTTCTAAGGCCCACTTGACTTCACATTCCAGGATGTCTGGCTCTAGATTAGTCATCACATCATCATGATTGTCGTGGTCACGAAGATCTTATTTTTCCATGATCCAGCGGATGTTGGCAATTTGACCTCTGGTTCCTCTGCCTTTTCTAAAACCAGCTTGAACATCAGGAAGTTCACAGTTCACGTATTGCTGAAGCCTGGCTTGGAGAATTTTGAGCATTACTTTACTAGCATGTGAGATGAGTGCAATTGTGTGATAGTTTGAGCATCCTTTGGCATTGCCTTTCTTTGGGATTGGCTACTCAGCTCCTATGAATTGTTGCTACACAGAAGTATGAGTCAACTGTGTCTATATCTTCTGACTTTTCAAGAGGAGACAAGAAAAGAAATTTTATATGAAAATTTCCAATTTCTAAGTGTATACAACTAATTAAAATGTTTGAAATTACTGTGTGGACCTAAGAAAGACTGTGAGCAAGACACAGCTTTAAGCTCACAGTTTGCCACTTTGGTGCAGAGAGTTTGCCCCTAACTCTCCTATTTGAAATCTATTTGCTGGAAGATAGGTGCCTCTCCTTAAGTGTATGTGCTTATAGAAATGGTGTTTATTATTATGTATCATTGTTTTTAAATATAAAAGTTAAATGAGTTTTTCCTTTTCTAATCATTGACTCTCAATGTTCAGTGACTCTCAATTTTTCTCAGGTAAAATAAAAGGCAAAATGTGGAATATGGGTTCTGTGACACCCAAATTGAAATGTTGAAGCTCATCTCATGAACCTCCGACGTTGTATCTTTTGTTCCTTCTTAAAGACAAAGAGCAACTATTTTTGTAGTAGAGAAAGAATTCTTAACATGGGCTCAGCTGGGCTCTAAGCTCTCTAATAGAGTACACATCATGTTGAATGTAAATATGGATTGTGTACTTCTTTTTTTGGAGGGAGAGTCCATAGCTTTCACTGGCTCCCAAAGTAAGGTAAAAGTGTTAGCCACTCAGTCGTGTCTGACTCTTTGTGACCCCATGAACTGTAGCTAGCCAGGTTTCTCTGTCCATGGGATTCTCCAGGCATTAATATTGGAGTGGGTTGCCATGCCCTTCTCCAGAGGATCTTTTGACCCAGGGATTGAACACAGGTCTCCCACATTACAGGTGGAGGAGTCCATATCTCCCCTCAAAAGATCAATATCTACTGCTCTGGGTCTTACTGATAATTTTGAACTACTTATGCTTCAGAAAAAAAGTACATTTTGTCTGTTTCATCTGTGTCACCTGAGGTTCACAGAAAAATTACAATAACAAGGAGCTCTTCTATCACTCTTTTAGCATAAAATCTAGAATCACATATTTGATGCATATGTCAGGGGATCAGGACAATTACTAGGTTATTAGGTCAAATTATTTCCAAACAGAGCAAATTACTTTTTTATACACTTAACTAGACACATATTTAAAAATAGGTATAATCCATACTTTCCTAGACTACAGACTTTTAAGATAATATGCTAGGTAGAGATTTGTCATTCTTGTTTCCTATCATCTGAACCCCCCCTCCTTAGATTTTGAGAATATATGGAATTAAAGGAATTAATTAAAATTCCTGGTGAGAGTATATAGAGAGTGCATAAGGAGGGAAAAAGTTCAGCTTTGAATAAGCCCAATCCATGGTTATATTAAGGTAATCTTTCCAAATAATTCTCTTCGAGAAACTAAATATCCTCTGGAAGATATAACATCATCCAGAGCCTCACATACATACAATATATATGACTCAGATTTTAAAAAAGTAATAAGGTAGAAAAGATAAAAATTAGCCAGAAATCAAGAGACAAAAACAAACAAAACCATTGAAACAGGTTCACAGGAAATATGGATATTGGAGTAGATTTAAATGACATTATAAATTCCAGAAATTATATGACAATCAAAGAATTTCAGAAGAGAGCAGTAATAAGCCTTCCCAGACTAAAATGGAAAATCTAGAACTGACAAAATACCACCAAATAAGAGACCAACCAATGTGTTTAACTGCAGATTAGATTAAGCTGTAGAGAAATTATTAAAGTAATATAAAGTTTAGAAGAAAGTATCTTTATTAAAGCAAAGAGAAAAATAGACTGGAATGTTCAGAAAAGAGATCAGAGGCATAAAGGATGCCCAGAAAATGTCTAACATATAATTAATTGGAATTATAGAAGGAAGAGAGAGTGAGGGAAGAGGAGAGGAATGAGGAGAAAGAGAGGGAGACAGAGAGAAAATAAATGAACTGAAGAAAACAAATATTTGAAGCATCAATGTCAGAAATCATCCAAATGAAAGAAAAACATCAAGTAACTGATTCAAGAGGTGCCATGATCTCAAAGCAGAATAAATACAAACAGAACTACATAGAGGCATATCAAAATAATACTGCTGAAAATGAAGGATGAATAAACAAAATGTTAAAAGAAGCCAGAGAAAAATGTTACAGTAACTTTTAAGGAGAAACAATACGGCTGATAGATGATCCATCAACAAATTATGCAAGCTAGAATACAATAAATGTTATCTTGGCTTCCCTGATAGCTCAGTCGTTAAAGAATCTACCTGCAACAAACCCAGTTCGATTCCCAGGTTTCAAGGATTCCCCAGAGAAGGGAAAGGCTACTCCAGTATTGTGGCCTGGAGAAATCCATGGACTGTATAGTCCATGGGGTTGCAAAGAGTCAGACAAGACTGAGTGACTTTCACTACTACCAGTACTACTCAAAGTGCTGAAGATTTTTATGTTCAGCAAAAGTAGCATTTAAATAGAGCAAAACAGTTATGGGCTTCTGCTTCCAGTCAATATGAAGAAATAGGGACCAGATTAACCCTCCTGTCTGAAACAACAACAACAAAAAAACCCAAAGTGGAGAAGATAATAAAATTTCGCAGACACTTGACATAAAGGCAAAGAAAGAATAATCCCTAAAAGATGTGAAACAAAGGAAGTAAGCACTATAATTACCCCAGTTTAATGACTTGAAAGATTTCCCAGCTGAGTGTAGGGAGGAGAAACCCTCAAAAGTTAGTGATAAAAAGGACAAATAATCCAATATGGAATGAGCAAGATATTTGAATAGATCCTTTACTAAAGAAGATATAGAAACTGCAAACAAAAGCATGAAAAGCACTTACATCACTAAGCATTAAAGAAGTGACCATTAAAACCACAATCATATCTCACTACCAAGCTACTAGAATGGCTAATATTAAGCCAGCTACAAGTGTTGGCAAGGATATGAAAAAATTAGAACTCTCATATATTTTTGGTGAGAGTGTAAAATGGCATAACCACTTTGAAAAAGTTAGATAGCTTCTATATGCTTACCATATGAGTCAAACATTCCATACCTAGATATTTACCTATGAAAAATGAGAGCATGTACCCGTATAAGTATTTTTACACAACACAATTTTTCAAAGCATTCTTACTTTTATTGGCCTTAAACTGGAAACAGCCCAAGTGTCCATTAAAAATAAATGGATATATATTTTGTGATATATCCATTCAATGAAATACTACTCAGCAACTTAAAATAATGAATTAGTGGACTTGCCTGCTGGTCCAGTGGTGGGGAGTTTGCCTGGACTCCCAAGGCAGAGGACATCAGTTTAACGCCTGACTGGGAAGGATTCCATATGCTTTGGGGCAACTAAAGTCAGCATGCTAAAATTCCTGAGCCTGAGTGCCTAGAGCCCATCCTCCGCAATGAGAGGCCACCGCAGTAAGACGCCCGTCCACCACTACCAAGAGTGGCCCCAGCTTGCTGCAACTGGAGAAAGTCCATGCACAGCAATGAAGACTCAGAACAGCTCTCCCTCCCAAATAATAATAAAATAAGGAATTAAAATAATGAACTAGTGAAACATGTGACAAAATAGTTCATCTTAGAATAATTATGATGAATGAAAGAGACCAGATAAAAAGGAATACATACTCGCATAATTCTTATATATAAAAATCCAGAAAATGCAAGCTAATATGGCAAAGAGCAGAATAGTGATCATTGGGAAAGGAGGGCAGTTATGGGAAGGAGGGAACTAATGCAAGAGCCATATGAAAACTTTTGGAATTTATAGGTCTGTTCACTGTCTTGATTGTGGTATGGTTTCATGGGTGCATACATATGTCAAAACTTGGCAAATCACATACTATAACTGAATATCTTCAATTTTTTGTCAATTATATTTCAATTAAGATGTTAAAAAATAAAGGAAAATGGAAATATAGTACAAAGCAATAATGACATAGTTCTTCTTAAATATACCTGAACTAAAGAAAATACAATAGGAATTTATTCAGATACAAGGAAAGTATCCCAGATGGAACAGACAGATATAAGAAAGAACAAAGAATGATAAAAAGTTTAAGTATGTGGATAAGTCTAAGTGAATAATGATAGGTTAAAACAGTAAAAAAAAACTATTGTTTTTAAATGTATCATATCTATTAAAATGTATATGATAATACATATAAACTAACAACTATGAAAGATGTGTAAATGGAGTTAAATTGTTCTAATTTCCTCGCATTTTTAGAAGAGATAAGTTCTATTAGACTTTAATAAGTTAATATGCACAGGTAATCTCTAGGATCATATGGAATAAAATATTAAACATCATAAGATTACAATGAAAAAAATTATTTCAATGAAGACAAGAAAAAAGAGAAAATGGGCTATAACACAAGTGGAACAAATAGAAAACAAGTAACAAGATGACAGATTTAATACAATATATTAATACATCAGTTCAGTTCAGTTGCTCAGTTGTGTCCAGCTCGTTTGACCTCATAGACTGCAGCATGCCAGGCTTCCCTCTCCATCATCAACTCCCAGAGCTTATTCAAACTCATGTCCATTGAGTCAGTAATGCTATCCAAACATCTCATTCTCTGCCATCCCCTTCTCCTCCTGCCTTCAATCTTTCCCAGTCAGGGTGTTTTCCAATCACTTCGTTTTCTTCACATTAGGTGCTTAAAGTATTGGAGTTTCAGCTTCAGCATCAGTCCTGCCAATGAATATTCAGGACTGATTTCCTTTGGGATGGACTGGTTGGATCTTCTTGCAGTCCAAGGGACTCTCAAGAGTCTTCTCAAACACCACAGTTCAAAACATCAATTCCTCAGTGCTCAGTTTTCTTTATAGTCCAACTCTCACATCTGTACATGATTACTGGAAAACTGTAGCTTTCACCATATGCACCTCTTTTGGCAAACTAATGTCTTTGCTTTTTAATATGTTGTCTAGGTTGGTCATAGCTTTTCTTCCAAGGAGCAAGCATTTTTAATTTCATGGCTGCAGTCACCATCTGCAGTGATTTTGGAGCCTAAGAAAATATAGCCTCTCACTGTTTCCATTGTTTCCCCATCTATTTGCCATAAAGTATTGGGACTGGATGCCATGATCTTAGTTTTCTGAATGTTGAGTTTTAAGCCAACTTTTTCACTCTCCTCTTAATATATCAGTAATTATATTTAATTATTAGAGCTAAATGTATCTATTAAAAATAAAGATAACAGTTGCTATTATAGACTAGATAAGTAAATGGTCTTCCCTAGATAAACAAATGGCTCAGAGGCAAAAAATGTGTCTACAAAGCAAGAGACCCAGGTTTGATCCCTGGTTTTGGAAGGTCCCCTGGAGGAGGGTATGACAATCCACTCTAGTATTCTTGCCTGTAGAATTCCATGGACAGAGGAGCCTAGCAGGCTGTAGTCCATAGGGTTGCACAGAGTTGGGCAAGACTGAAGCAACTAAGCAGCAGATAAACAAAATCAAGCTATAGGCTGTTTGGTGTAGATTAGGTAAAGACTGAAAGTAAAGAAATGAAAAAAAATAGAAGTTTATATACACTAACCAAAGCAGACTAGTATCATTATAGTGATAACAAATAAAGTAAACTTTAAGGTAGGATGAAATATTAAAGAGACACAAAAAAGTGTCATTTTACCCCAAAATATCACAATTCTAAATAAAATAATAATATAGCCTCACGATTTATGAAACAAGAATTAATAGAACTAGAAGCAGAAAAATCTACAGAAATCATCATGGAAGTAAATTTTAACATACTTCTCTTTCTCTTATTTATTAATGAAATACACAGCAAAATTATTAATAAAAACAAGAAACAGCAAGAACGTGGAGAAATTTTAACCTTTATACACTGCTGGTAGAAATGTAAAATTGTGAAAACACTTAAGAAACAACCTGCAATTCCTCGAAAGTTTACATGTAGACTACCAAATGTCCCAGCAATTTTATTCCTAGGTATACAATCAACAGAAATAAAAGTATACTCACAGAAAACTTGTATATGATTCTTCATGCCAGCATTAATCACAATGGGCCCAAGTTAGAAACAACTCAAATGTCCAGCAAATGATGAAAGGGTGCATAAAATGTGATATATCACACATGAAGTGTTATTTGGCCGTAAAAAAGGAATGAAGTTTTAGTACATTCTACAAGAAGAAATAGTACTTTATTTGTTAAATAAATTGAATCTATAAATAAAGCCTTCCCATGATGAGAACACCAAGCCAAAATTCATTAATTGTTGAATTCTGTTGAATATTTGAAAAAGAGATACTGTTAGTTGTAGAGAAATATTCCAGAAAACAAAAAAGTGGCAACCTTTAACTCTTTTTATGAAGGCAGCATAACTTTCATACCAAATTCTTTAAATAGCATTGTTGCCCTTAAATAACATTCAGTTCAGTTCAGTCACTCAGTCGTGTCTGACTCTGTGACCCCATGAATCGCAGCACGCCAGGCCTCCTTGTCCAACACCAACTTCAGGAGTTCACTCAAACTCATGTCCATCGAGTGGGTGATGCCATCCAGCCATCTCATCCTCTGTCGTCCCCGTCTCCTCCTGCCCCCAGTCCCTCCCAGCATCAGAGTCTTTTCCAATGAGTCAATTGTTTGCATGAGGTGGCCAAAGTACTGGAGTTTCAGCTTTAGCATCATTCCTTCCAAAGAAATCCCAGGGCTGATCTCCTTTAGAATGGACTGGTTGGATCTCCTTACAGTCCAGGGGAATCTCAAGAGTCTTCTCCAACAGCACAGTTCAAAAGCATCAATTCTTCGGCACTCAGCTTTCTTCACAGTCCAACTCTCACATCCATACATGACGACTGGAAAAACCATAGCCTTGACTAGACGGACCTTTGTTGGCAAAGTAATGTCTCTGCTTTTCAATATGCTATCTAGGTTAAGAAGGTCAATAATAGAAAAAATTTTTTAAATGTATATAGATATTAAAAAGTTGTAAAATATTACAAAACCAAGTCTAGAAATGCTGATATTCAAGACCTAGTTGAGATCATTTCAAGAATGAAAGTTCCCTTTGATGTTTGAAACTTATTTTATGTAACATGTTAATACAATAAAGGGAAAAACATTATTTCAATATATGCAGAAAATGCATTCGATAAAATTGAACATCTATCTATTAAAAAAGTGTTAATAGAGAGTACTGTTCAAGATGGTACTGTAGGAAGATCATGAACTCACTTTCTCCCCTGGACACCTCAAATCTATAGTTACATATAGAATAATTCCTCTGAAAAGACCTGAAAGCTAGCTAACAGCTTCTCCACAACAAAGGATAAAAAGGTTATGCTGAGACGAGTAGGAGAGTCAGAGTCGTGGTCTTACCAAAAACCCCACTCCTGAAATTGTGAAACCCAGTTGGGAAAAATCTCACAAATTATTTCTCCCTGAGAAATAAGGGATTTGAACCTCACATCAGGCGTCTTGACACTTGGAACTTGGTTCGGAGAGATGAATCCCCACAATGTCTCTGGGTCTTGTGCCCTCCTGGCCTCTCTCTAAACCACACAGCCCACAGAGGAGATGCCCTTTGAGTGCCTGGCTCTCATGGTTAGAGAGGCCCCATGGGACTGAGACAGTTGGGCAGACAGTTTTTGGAAGGTCACCATCCCCAGGGAATGGCACAAATAAAAGACTAAAGCACACTTGGTCTTCCTGTGAAAACAGTCTGTTTATTTGTACTGCAGCTTCAGCTTGAAGGGCAAGCTTCACATTTGCCATACCTCTAGAGGTTATAGAGGGGCTCACAGGGAATGTAGGCTGTGAACGTCATCTTTGCACTCTGCCTTATCCTCAAAGCTTACCAGTATCTCCCAGAAAGGAGTTTCTACACTTCTCGAGGGCCAATTCTTGCAACTGCCACCAACAAGACACCTCCAGATTTATCTGGAAGCCAGCAGGATTTATGATTGCAGTCACACAGCACTGTGTATATTTGCACATTTTAAAATAAGCTGCCTGAGGTTGTGGCTTTCAATTAGCCTAAATATAAGTTCTGACTGAGACTCCTCCTTTTGGAACACTGACAGGTCTTGGCACACCCTCAACAACGGGGAGCTCTCAATGCTTAGAGAGCTTCAGTTCAGTTCAGTCGCTCAGTTGTGTCCGACTCTTTGCGACCCCATGAATTGCAGCACACCAGGCCTCCCTGTCCATCACCAACTCCTGGAGTTCACTCAGACTCATGTCCATCGAGTCCATGATGCCATCAGCCATCTCATCCTCTGTCGTCCCCTTCTTCTCCTGCCCCCAATCCCTCCCAGCATCAGAGTCTTTTCCAATGAGTCAACTCTTCGCATGGCCAAACTACTGGAATTTCAGCTTTAGCATCATTCCTTCCAAAGAAATCCCAGGGCTGATCTCCTTCAGAATGGACTGGTTGGATCTCCTTGCAGTCCAAGGGACTCTCAAGAGTCTTCTCCAACACCACAGTTCAAAAGCATCAGTTCTTCAGTCGTGTCCAATTCTGTGCAACCCCATATTCAGTTCAGTTCAGTCGCTCAGTTGTGTCCGACTCTTTGCGACCCCATGAATTGCAGCACACCAGGCCTCCCTGTCCATCACCAACTCCCGGAGTTCACTCAGACTCATGTCCATCGAGTCCATGATGCCATCAGCCATCTCATCCTCTGTCGTCCCCTTCTTCTCCTGCCCCCAATCCCTCCCAGCATCAGAGTCTTTTCCAATGAGTCAACTCTTCGCATGGCCAAACTACTGGAATTTCAGCTTTAGCATCATTCCTTCCAAAGAAATCCCAGGGCTGATCTCCTTCAGAATGGACTGGTTGGATCTCCTTGCAGTCCAAGGGACTCTCAAGAGTCTTCTCCAACACCACAGTTCAAAAGCATCAGTTCTTTTGTGCTCAGCCTTCTTCACAGTCCAACTCTCACATCCATACATGACCACAGGAAAAACCATAGCCTTGACTAGACGGACATTAGTCGGCAAAGTAATGTCTCTGCTTTTGAATATACTATCTAGGTTGGTCATAACTTTTCTTCCAAGGAGTAAGTGTCTTTTAATTTCATGGCTGCAGTCACCATCTGCAGTGATTTTGGAGCCCAAAAAACTAGTCTGACACTGTTTCCACTGTTTCCCCATCCATTTCCCATGAAGTGATGTGACCGGAGGCCATGATCTTCATTTTCTAAATGTTGAGCTTTAGAGAGCTTAGACAATGACAAAAGTTTGAGAACCAGCAAAGAGCTAGGGTAAGGTTGAAAAATAAGTTGGATCTCCTACACAAGGCCACAAGGTCTGGGAAAGGTAGCTTCTTCACTTAGTGCATAGAAACAAACACAGAGTATCAAGGTAATGGAAGAAACAGGGGACTGTTTCCAAACAAAAGAGCAAGAAAAGTATTTAATGAAATCGAGATAAACAATATACCTGATAAAGAGTTCAAAGCAGTAGCTATAAAGATGCTTCCTGAACTCAGGAGAACAATGGATGAACAAAGAACTTTGACAAAGATGTAGAAAATATAGGAGAGTGTCAAATAGAAGTTATAGTGTTGAAAAATGAAATAACTGAACTCCAAAAGACACTAAATGGGTTTAACAGAAGACTAGATGAAGGATCTTCCTGACCCAGGATTCAAACCTGGGTTTCCCACATTGGAGGCAGATGCTTTAACCTCTGAGCCACCAGGAAAACCCCAGATAAAGTAAGAAAATGGATGAGTGATATGGAGGACAGGGCAGTGGAACTCATTCAAACAAAACAACAAAAGGAATTTTAAAAATTCTTTAAAATTTAAAAAAATTAAAAAAATTTTGATGTATGGCAAAACCAACACAATATTGTAAGGTAATTAACCTCCAATTAAAATAAATAAATTTATATTAAAAAATTATAAAATTTCTCATAGCTCCCTTAAAGTCCTTAGCTTAAGGGACCTATGGGGAAGCTTAAAGTCCCTAGCTTGAGGGACCTATGGGGAAGCAAGTGAAATAATAATCACATCATAGGGGATTTAGAAGAAGAAGAAGAAAAAAAGGGCAAAAAAAATTATTTGAAAAAAATAACAGAAAGTTATTCCATGTTCATTGATTAGAAGAATTAATTTTGTTAAAATGTTGTATTTTATAACTTACAGATTTAATGCAGAGTCTATCAAAATTCCAATGCCATTTTTCACAGAAATAGGAAAAGCAATGGAATTCCAGCAAAATATCTACTTCTGCTGCATTGGCTACACTAAAGCCTTTGAGTCTGTGGCTCACAACAAACTGGAAAATTCTTAGAGATGGTAACACCAAACCACCTTACTTGCCTCCTGAAAAACCTGTTTGCAAGTTGAAAAGCAAGTTAGAAACAGGCATGGAACAACAGACTGGTTCCAAATTGAGAAAGGAGTAAGTCAAAGCTGTATATTGTCACCCTGCTTATTTAACGTATATACAAAGTATATCATGTGAAATTCTGGGTTGGATGAAGCACAAACTAGAATCAAGATTGCTGGGAGGAATATCAATAACCTCAAATACTCAGGTGATGACTACCCTAATGGTAGAAGGCAAAGAGGAACTAAAAAGCCTCCTGATGAAAGTGAAAGAGGACAGTGAAAAAGCTGGCTTAAAGCTCAACATTCAAAAAACCAAGATCATGGCATCTGGTCCCATCACTTCTTGGGGAAAAAATCAAAACAGTGACAGATTTTATTTTCTTGTGCTTCAAAATCACTACACACTTTCTCAGTTCAGTTATGTCTGGCTCTTTGTGACCTTATGGACTGTAGCCCGCCAGGCTCCTCTGTCCATAGGATATTTCAGACAAAAATACTGGAGTGGGCTGCCATTTCCTCCTCCAGGGAATCTTCTCAACACAAGGATCAAGCCTCCATCTCTGACCTCTCCTACATTGCAGGCAAGTTATTTACTGCTGAGCCATCAGGGAAGCCCCAGTTGACTATGTATGAGTCTATTTCTGGGCTTTCTATTTTGTTCCATTGATCTATGTGTCTTTTTGTTCCAATAACATACTATTTTGATTACTGAAGTTTTATAATATAGCTTAAAATCAAGGAGCATGATGCCTCCAGTTTTGTTCTCTCTCAAGATTATTTTGGATATTCTGGATATTCTATGTTTCTCAGTCTTCAGTCATGTCCAGCTCTTTCTGATTCCATGGACTGAAGCATGCCAGGCTTCCCTGTCCTTCACCATCTCCCAGAGCTTGCTCAAACTCACGTCCATTGAATCAATGATGGCATCCAACCATCTCAACCTGTCATCCCCGTCTCCTCCTGCCTTCAGTCTTTACTAGCATCAGGATGTTTTCTAGTGAGTCAGTTCTCCATATCAGGTAGCCAAAGTATTGGAGCTTCAGCTTCAGCATCAGTCCTTCCAATGAACACTCAGGATTGATTTCCTTTAGGATTGACTGCTTAGATTTCCTTGCAGTCCAAGAGACTCTCAAGAGTCTTCTCCAACACCACATTTCAAAAGTATCAGTTCTTTGGTGCTCAGCCTTCTTTATAGTCCACCTCTCAAATCCATCCATGAGTATTGGAAAAACCATAGCTTTGACTAGATAGACCTTTGTTGCCAAAGTAATGTTTCTGCTTTTGAATATGCTTTCTAGGTATGTCAAAGCTTTTCTTTCAAGGAGCAGGCATCTTTTAATTTTGTAGCTGCAGTTGTTGTCCACAGTGATTTTGGAGCCCAAGATAACACAGCCCATTATAGTTTCCATTTTTCTGCATCTCTTTGCCCTGAGGTAGGTGATGGGACCAGGTGCTATAATCTTTGTTTTTTGAATGTTGAGTTTTAAAGCCAACCTTTTCACTCTCCTTTTTCACCTTTATCAAGAGGCTCTTTAGTTTCTTTTCACCTTCTGCCATTAGCTTGTTTTCATCTGCATATTTGAAGTTATTGATATTTTCCCCAGCAATCTTGATTCCAGCTTGAGCCTCATCCAGCCTACATTTCACATGATGTCCTCTGCACAGAAGTTAAATAAGCAAAGGTGGACACTTGCAAATCTTTTTCATAGAACACAGCGCTTTTTCTTGTGTTTTAACTAAAACACATATCACAAGGTGGAAAAAAAATGCAGTCGTGACATTCTTTGTGTATGTGTGCTAAGTTGCTTTAGTCGTGTCCGACTCTGTGATCCCATGGTTGTAATCCACCAGGCTCCCCTGTCCATGGAATTCTCCAAGCGAGAATCCTGGAGTGATTTGCCATTTTCTCCTCCAGTGGATCTTCCCAACCCAGGGATGAAACCCATGTCTCATTCCCTGTGTATAAGAGTAAATATCTCTTTAAAATGCAATAGCTCAAGTGTTTTAATTTAACCATTTCTTATTTGTTATTGTTTGGCTTGTGGACATAGTAACTGTTTTTTTGGCTATAAGACTGATAGAAGTGTTTTATATTTATTACTTTATCCAGTCTTCAATACCATGCACTCAAGAAGAAAAAGGAAGACAAATTACTTCTTTCTATCACCCATCCTTCTCACATATAAAAATAAATAATCACAAAGTTGTCTTTCCACTATGGCCACTTTCATTTTGGGATTTAGAAATTATCTTCCTGAGTATGTGTGTGAGATTCATTCACTGATTTATCCATTCATGTTTTAACTCATCAGGCATACACTGAGTACTTCCCGCAACTATGTGAGACAATAGGTCATAAAATCAGTGATGGTTTGTGTCGGGGGTTGTGGCTCTTCCCCTTTTGGGATGGTACCTTCACTAGTTTTGGGTAGTCTTTCATCACTGAAACAAAAGACAAAGCTCATATCTAATAATATATCTAGGAACTTGATTGGTAACAACAGCTTCAACTCTAAGAAAAATTTCACTTATGAGATTGATGTGTCCACAACTAAAGCAGTCTTTTCCACATGACTATCTGACATGTTATTATTTTTTATTTAAAAATTCCCTGAAAGACCTGACAGAAGTGAAGCCCACTGAGTTAGATCGAGGTTTACTTTATGGGAAGAGAGCATCTGTGAGCTGAATTCTCTTCTGGGATAATGAAATTGCATGTAAGGCATTTGGTGTTCTGGGATTCAAAAAGGTTATCAGCCAAGCATTTATAATAAAAGTCCTCCTGCTCTTCTCTTACATGCACTGGGAAGATGGGAGTGCTATCAGTTTGACATTTCTGTCAGAACTGGTATTTGAACACTGGATGATTCTGACAAATGCCACTGCTGTCATTGGCTCAGTTTTAATTATACCTGAGTGAAGCTTTCAGTGGCAGCAAGCAGAAAACTTAATTAGTTGGAGTTAGAGAACAAGCTGGATGGAGGATTCCCAAACAATGTATGGCTTTTGGTGTAGAAAGGACCATGTTGAAAACCACCACCCTTGGCAGGGAGCTGTTCTGGCTGGAAAGTTTGCACCTATTCTAGAGATTATAGACCCACCTAAACTGCTTTTTAGAGAACATATGCTTATTACATTTATATATTTGTTTTTCAAGTAATTCAGTAATAAATGACAGCATGTGAAATAAACAAATCCAGAAAGAAAAAAAAAATCAGACCTGTTTAAGAAATAACTATAATTTATATCCATGAGGGTTGGTAAAAGGAATGCTAAGTCGCTTCAGTCATGTCCGACTCTTTGTGACCCCATGGACAGTAGGCCCTCAGGCTTCTCTGTCCATAGAATTCTCCAAGCAAAAATACTGGAGTGGGTTGCCATGTCCTCCTGCAGGGGATCTTCCTGACCCAGGGACTGAACCCCTGCGTCTCCTGTGACTCCTGCGTTGCAGACAGACAGATTCTTTACCACTGAGCCACCAGGGGAAGCCCAGCAAAAGCAATATAGATATATGCTCTGTTCAAGAATGGAATTAACCCCTCTGTCACATCTCATATGCTCAATGTTTACTTTCAAACTGTAAATATTTCTATACTTTAATTTTACAATCCTGTGGAAACATGGAGAAATAACCTGTGATGTCAAACTGCTAATATGCAGCAATTAAATATTAACATAACTCTTGCTTGCTGATTGGAGAAAAGTTTCCTTTCATTTAAGGAGTAATTTCAGAATTGCTATTCTGTACAGTATTACTGAAATTCCACTTGAGGCTACTACAACTCGTCATAACTCAGAACCAGCTTACTCTACTTTTTAAATTAATTGTGGGTTTGAGATGATTCATTTGTCTTCACTCACACAGGCTAAGCAGGCAGAGGAGTTACGCTGAATATGAGTTTTGTCAAACATTAAGGATGTTATTGTGCTTCATTTTATAAATAAAATATGGCGATGCTAGAAGAGACTGCACTTTTGTCTTGATGACTCAGCCAAGACTCAGGCCCTTCTACTCTTGTCAGCTGTCTAGTTTGATTTCTCAGCCACCGTCATTGCTGCCTGTAAATCCAGTGACATCTCAGGAAGAGAATGTTACTGGATATGGATTGAATACTTGAGTGAAAATAACAGCCTATGGGGAATTCAACTTCTGAAGGAAGGCAGGACAGTGTTGGGATTTGGAGTTTTTCAAGAGGGTTCCTATGGGAATAGCTGTAATTTCTCTCTTTCAGGAATACTAAAATACCAATACTTGGCCTAAGTTAGCTTTATGGCACACTGGAGTTATTAGCTTAAGAACAATATCTGAGTGGAGCCTGATCTCAACATTCTTAGCAACTTTGAAAAAGAACAAATCTTAGGTTTGGTTGTTAAGTCAAGAAATATTAATTTCCAGGAGTAATATTGCTACTGAGTTTCATCTCTTGTTACTTTGTAACATCTAAGTTAATTTTAAACATCGCAGTTTTTTCCTGCGCATGCTGTGTTGGAATGCAGCAGTCGATTTGAAGGCCGATCTGGTTAGGCGGTAACTTAATTCTGATTATCTTTTGAGTTTTCAAGGAACATGCTCCTATACCTTGGCTTTCTGGAGTCTGATGATCCAAAGTACAAAATAAAGTTGATGGAGTCCTTTTTCATTGTCCCTCTGAAAATGGAATGGAATTAAAATTGGTACTTAAAATTAAATGAGGTGAGGTTCCACGTATCAAGTAAATATAAAGTATTTAAAAGAAAATGCTACAGATGACAGAAAAGCACAAAAATTGTTCCTGACATGAATAATTCACCAGTTCTTGGCTGGTATAAGTCACCTACTAATGTGCATTACTTGCCATTTAATAGTGGCTGTATCTGAAGAAATATGGAAATTGGAATATTTTAATAACTTTCTATATGAAGATGATGAGACTGCCTAAATGATTAAGAGGAAGATATGTTATAATGAACTAAAGCCACTCGAGTGTAAGGTAATTTTAATTCAAATCTCCATCTGCTTATGTATAATTAAGACTCATTTAACAAGTTAATGCCTAACAGAGAGAACTGATAAGTTTGGTATTAAAGATCTTAAAAGAAGTAAATTAAACTGTCGGGTTGAACTGGTCTTTAGTTTTAATTTCTTACACCTTGATATGAATTTCAGGGTCCATTTCTTTATCCTCACTGTTCATTTAAGTATGAAGTCAAAGACAAAAGGGGAGGGGAAATGGAATTATCCCTTTTATATTTTAATTTTGAAGATCCTATCCTGTCTAAGGTGTGACAGCATCTTGACTGATATGAATATTTATACACTTCATATTGTTCATTGTATAGTATCCATATGCCATTAGGATGGTGATTTCAAAGCAACAAAAATATTTATGCACAGTTGAGATTGGCAGCGAGGTTAAATAACCTCAGAAAATAAGAGGAAAAAAGTGCCAAAGGGACTATTTTGATCTCTAGTGAATTTCATGAGCTTGCTGACTGCTCACTTCCAACTTGAATTTTTTCTACAGTTACTGCCAAAGAAGGTCCAGCCATCATAAATATGGTGTCAACCTTTTTGTCTTCTAGCATAAAAATTTAATTCCCGGTATATGAGTTCTCATTTAGGAGGAAGATGAACAGATCTTCTATTTACGTGCTTCTTAACACTTTCAGGACTAAATTCAAATAGTGGACTCAAGGGTTCATGCAGCCTTCTTAACAGGATCCTCACTGAGAAGTCATGAGTTTTTAACAATGCTTGTGCAATGTCAGTGCTGCTAGGGACTATAGAGTGAAACCTCAGTCTTCTGACTTGTCAGTCATCACATATGGCTCTTGTCAGATCACCTAGACTGACAATTTAAGTCATGAAAGGGAAGTGTTAGTCTCTCAGTCGTGTCCGATTCTTTGTGACCCTATGGACTGTAGCCTGCCAGGCTCCTCTGTCATGCGATTCTCCAGGTAAGAATGCTGGAGTGGGTTGCCATTTCATCCTCCAAAGGATCTTCCCAACTCAGGGACTGAACCCAGGCCTCTTGCATTGCTGACAGATTCTTTACCATCTGAGCCACCAGGGAAGCTATAAATTCCACAAATTAAATCAAGATTTTTTGAGTCCTCTTAAGAAATTTATAGCTCTAATCACCTCAATATGCATTACTAATTCATTTCTTATAACTTAAAAGCTAGGAAGTAGTCTATTGCTTGGTTCTTTTATTTTATTGATACTATAAGGTCAAGTAATTTGCTCAAGTTCACAAAGTGTGTAGGAAGGTAGGTCTAGTACTCTGAGTAATAGTTCAACACTCTTCTCATCATATCACTCTGTCTCTTAGATATATAAAATATACAGTTTTTCACACACAATTTATACAAACATGTATTTTTTCCATATATATTTATTTACACAATTTAAATATCCATATATCCAAATATCCATGACTCATTATGTCTTCTACTACTTAGAAATATATCTCAGTAGGAAAGTATTTGCTAGAACTTTCAACATTTCCTATGTAAGGAAAGCAAGACCCATATTTGAAAGAATTTGGTTACTTCTCCAGGAAGTGCATATTATTTTTCCCAAAATGTTTAGAAAGCAGGGTCTTCAGCATGTTTTCGTCCACTAAATTATTAATAATTTGATTAACCACTTAACGTGTTTATGTTCAATACACCTGTTCACCTCCAAATCCCTCGTGCAATAGTAGGCCTCCCTTGGTGTGTGTGGTCACTGCAACTGGGGATTTTCCTTAGATGCAGTGAGGTCCTAAGGTGAATATTTCTTTTCCTGCAAGTAGTTATTCTCATGCATCATTTTTGAGAGTATAATCATTAAAAACACTCCTCAGGTCATTTTTAGAATTTGATTCAAAAGTGTTTTAAATGATTATATTCTTTAGTCTAGCAGGCTTACTCCTGATTACTTATCCAAAAGAAATAACCCAATATATACATAGAATACATACAAAGATATACAGAGTACAGACATGCATAGACTACATACATTGATGTATGAACAAGTGTGCTTACTGCACCATTATTTATTATACCAGCAGCAAATAGTAAGAGAAAGGGAGAATGCAATTGTTAAATATGTTATGGTTTAGTCATATAATGGATACTCTAAACACTGAAAGTGCTGCAAATAAACATTATTATTATAAGTGGTTATTTTAAATATGAGCTTACCAGGTAGTGCTAGTGGTAAATAACCTCCCTGCCAGTACAAGAGACTTAAATGACATGGTTTCAATCCATGGGTCAGGAAAATCCCCTGGAGGAGGGCATGGCAACCCACTCCGGAATTCTTGCCTTGAGAATTCCATGGACAGAAGTACCTGGTGGGATACAGTCCATAGGTTACAAAGAGTTGGACACAACTGAAGCAACTTAACACACGCACACACATTTTAAACATATTGTTAAACCAAACAATCAGAACATGAACCTTTGCATCATCTGATCTGATGTAGTAAAAAAATAACTATATATATTTATACAGAGAGGTTTAGAATGGCATTGTTTTTGGTGGGTTCTTTTGTTTGCAGTGACAGCAAACTTCTTTAGGTTAACATAACAATGACCCATCTCATCACAAACACCCATCATGTGTACGATCACACGTGAAAATAGGGTATATAGGAATCTCAATCACATAGTTAGATTTCATGGTAAAATTTTATTACCACTTATTACTAAAAAGCATAAACTGCAATAGTCAAGATTTATGGAAACCGAAACTGGATAGCCATTCGTAAGATTGTCCTAATTTGAGAATGCATGGCTCCTTTTTAAGTTCTTCACCATTATGGAGACTCCTTTTCTCTCTGAGTGTCTATTTTCTTGAGTACCAGTTAGTAACTAACCAGTGACCTCCCCAAGCTCCAGTTGAAATTTGATTGATTCACTTGATCAATACTATTATTTTGACAATGTTTATAATCTAGGCCACTTAGACGATAACTGCCTCAAGTTTGGATACTTTTGGGTAAACGTCCACTTACTATTCCAATCAGCAGTGGTTAGGGGTGGGTTTTCATGGTATCAGGAGGTGACCTATAAAGGACTACTATAACTCAATAGTAAAAAATAATTAAAATGGGCAAAGAACTTGAATAGGCACTTTTCTAGAAGAAGTTATAGGAAGGACTGACAAGTCCATGATAAAGTGATCAACATAACTAATCATGAGATAAATGCAAATCAAAATCAGAATGAGATATCACCTCACATGTGTTAGAATGGCTAATTATAAAATGAGATAAGTGCTGGCAAAGAATGTGGGAAAACGGAATCTTCCTATTGTTGGTGGGAACAAAAATTGTTCCAGCCACTATGGAAAGCAGTAGAGGTTCCTAAAAAATTAAAAAAAATATGACTACCGCATGATTCAGCAATCTCATTTTTAAGTATATAGCTGAAGGAAACAAAAATCACTATCCCAAAGAGATATCTCCACACCACGTTTATTGCAGTATTATTCACAGTAGCCAAAACACGGAAATGACCTAAGTATCCGTTGACATATGAATGGGTGAAGAGTTGGCATGAATAATTAATACTATAATGAAATAAATTCTGCCCCATTTTAAAAATTATCAAGTATTAGTAATTATGAGGAATATTGAGAATTCTTACATCCTGCTAGTGGTAATATAAACTTATAAACACTTGGATCGAATTTGCCTCTTTCACATCTCTTGCATCGGCAGATGGGTTCTTTATCACTAGTGTCACCTGGGAAGACTCATGCATAATCTAAGACCCCGTATTTCAACTTCTAGTTATATGCCCAGTGAAAATGTGTGCACCACATATAGAAGAATGTTCAAAGTATTCAACGTAATAATCAATAATTGAAAACAAGCCGAATGCTCATCAGCTATACAATAGATGTATAAATTGTGGTCATCTCACAATGTAATACTGCACAGTGATAAAAATAAGCAAACTATAAGTACATATAACACCTCAAGAAAAAAAAATCATTAAATAAAAGAAGCCAGACCCAAGAATATATGCTGTAGAATCCCATTTTTACAAACTTTAAAATAGGCAAATTTTATGTCATGTTAAAAGTCTGAATAGGGTTTACAATTGGAAAGGATGGACGGGTAATACTTAGGAGGTAGATTATGGAAGGTCAAAAATGTTTTATTTCAAGACTTGGAGATATGGTGTGGAGATATCTCTTTGGGATAGTGATTTTTGTTTCCTTCAGCTATATACTTAATAATGAGATTGCTGAATCATGCGGTAGTCATATTTTTCTAATTTTTTAGGAACCTCTACTGCTTTCCATAGTGGCTGGATACTGGTTATACAAGTGTGTCAATTTTGTGAAAATTTAGACTATTTAATGTTTCTCTACTTTGATAAAAAATTTAAAATATAAATCATTAGTAAATAATTTTAAAAATTATTCACCATAGTCAACAAAAAGTCAGAAATGCAGTGCAATCTAAAAAATGACACAACGATCTCTGTTCATTTCCAAGGCAAACCATTCAATATCACAGTAATCCAAGTCTATGTTCCAACCACTTATGCTGAAGAATCTGAAGTTGAATGGTTCTAATGACCTACAAGATCTTCCAGAACTAATACCAAATAAATTATGTCCTTTTCATCAAAGGGGACTGGAATGCAAAAGTAGGAAGTCAAGAGATAACTAAAGGAACAAGCAAATTTGGGCTTGGAGTACAAAATAAACAGGGCAAAGGTTAACAGAGTTTTGCCGAAAGAACACACTGGTCGGAGCAAACACTCTCTTCCAACAACACAAGAGATGACTTTACACATGGACATCACCAAAAATACCAAAATCAGGTTGATTATATTCATTGCAGCCAGAGATGGAGAAGCTCTATACAGTCAACAAACACAAGACCAGGAGCTGACTGTCGCTCAGATCATGAACTCGTAATTGCAAAATTCAGACTTAAAATGAAGAAAGTATGGAAAACCAATAGATCATTTAGGTCTAATGATTGGTAAACTAGATCTAAATCAAATCCCTTATGATTATATAGTGAAGTGAACAAATAGATTCAAGGGATTAGATCTGAGAGACAGAGTGCCTAAAGAATTATGGACTGAAGCTCATGACATTGGACAGGAAGCAGTGATCAAGGCCATTCCCAAGAAAAAAGAATTGCAAAAAGGCAAAATGGTTGTCTGAGAAAGCTTTACAAACACCTGAGAAAAGAAGAGAAGCTAAAGGCAAAGGAGAAAAGGAAAGATATATCTATCTGAATGCAGAGTTCCAAAGAATAGCGTGGGGAGATGAGAAAGCCTTCCTAAGTGGTCAGTGCAAAGAAATGGAGGAAAATAATAGAATGGGAAAGACTAGAGAACTCTTCAAGAAAACTAGAGATATCAAGGGAACATTTCATGCAAAGATGGGCTCAATAAAGGACAGAGACAGTATGGACCTAATAGATGCAGAAGATAGTAAGAAGAGGTGGCAAGAATACACAGAAGAACTGTACAAAAAAGATCTTAATGACTCCGATAACCATGATGGTGTAATCACTCACCTAGAGCCAGACATCCTGGAATGTGAAATTAAGTGGGCCTTAGGAAGCATCACCATGAACAAAGCTAGTGGAGGTAATGGAATTCCAGTTGAGCTATTTCAAGTCCTAAAAGATGATACTGTGAAAGTGCTGCACTCAATATGTCAGCAAATTTGGAAAACTCAGCAGTGACCATAGGACTGGAAAAGGTCAGTTTTCATTCCAATCTCAAAGAAAGGTGATGCCAAAGAATGTTCAAACTATTGCAAAATTACACTCATCTCACACGCTAGCTAAGGAATGCTCAAGATTCTCCAAACTAGGCCAAAGCCTTTGACTGTGTGGATCACGATAAACTGTGGGAAATTCTGAAAGAGATGAGAATACCAGACCACATGATCTGCCTCTTGAGAAATCTATATGCAGGTCAGGAAGCAACAGTTAGAACTGGAAATGGAACAACAGAATGGTTCCAAATAGGATAAGGAGTATATCAAGGATGTATATTGTCACCCTGCTTACTTAACGTATGCAGAGACATCATGAGAAATGCTGGGCTGGAAGAAACACAATCTGGAATCAAGATTGCTGGGAGAAATATCAATAATCTCAGATATACAGATGACACCATCCTTATGGCAGAAAGTAAAGAGGAACTAAAGAGCCTCTTGATGAAACCGAAAGAGAAGAGTGAAAAGGTTGGCTTAAAACTCAATATTCAAAAAACTAAGATTATGGCATCTGGTCCCATTACTTCATGGGAAGTAGATGGGGAAACAGTGGAAGCAGTGTCAGACTTTATTTTCTGGGGGCTCCAAAATCACTGCAGATGGTGATTGCAGCCATGAAATTAAAAGACACTTACTCCTTGGAAGGAAAGTTACGACCAACCTAGACAACATATTAAAAAGCAGAGACATTACTTTGCCAACCAAGGTCCATCTAGTCAAAGCTATGGTTTTTCCAGTGGTCATGTATGGTTGTGAGAGTTGGACATGGGAGAAAGCTGAGCATCAAAAGAATTGATGCTTTTGAACTATGCTGTTGGAGAAGACTCTTGAGAGTCCCTTGAACTGCAAGGAGATCCAACCAGTCCATTCTAAAGGAGATCGGCCCTGGATGTTCACTGGAAGGACTGATGTTGAAGCTGAAACTCCAATACTTTGGCCACCTGATGCGAAGAGTTGACTCATTGGAAAAGACTCTGATGCTGGGAGAGATTGGGGGCAGGAGAAGAAGGGGATGACAGAGGATGAGATGGCTGGATGGCATCACCAACTCGATGGACACGAATTTGAGTAAACTCCAGGAGTTGGTGATGACAGGAGGCCTGGCATGCTGTGTTTCATGGGGTTGCAAAAAGTCGGACACGACTGAGCGACCGAACTGAACTGAACTGAACTGAGGCTTCAACAGTATGTGAACTGTGAACTTCCAGATGTACAAGTTGAATTTAGAGAAGCCAGAGGAACCAGGGATCAAATTGCCAATATCCGCTGGATTATAGATAGAGCAAGAGAGTTCTAGTAAAACATCTATTTCTACTTTATGCCAAAGCAAGTCATTAGACTGTGTGGGTCACAACAAACTGTTGAAAGTTCTTGAAGAGTTGAGAATACCAGACCACCTTACTTGTCCCTTGAGAAATCTGTATGCAGGTGAAGAAGCTGCAATTAGAACGGGACCTAGAACAACTGACTGATTCAAAATGGGAAAGGAATACATGTTGTCATCTTGCTTATTTAACTTCCATGTAGAATACATCAGGTGAAATGCTGGGCTGGATGAAGCACAAGCTGGAATCAAGATTGCAGGGAGAAATAGTAATAATCTCAAATATGCAGATGTCACCACTGTTATGAAGAAAGTAAAATAAAGTAAAATTAAAAAAAAGAAAGAAAGTGAAGAGGAACTAAAAAGCCTCTTTATGAAAGTGAAAGAGGAGAGTGAAAAAGCTGGTTTAAAACTCAACATTCAAAAAACTAAGATTATGGCATCTGGTACCATCATTTGATTGCAAATAGCTGGGAAAACAATGGAAACAGTGCCAGACTTTACTTCCCTGGCTTCAGAATCCCTGTAGATGGTGATTGCAGCCATGAAATTAAGACACTTGCTATGAACATTGAGGTACATGTGTCTCCTTCAACTCTGGCCTCCTTGGTGTGTATGCCCAGCAGTGGGATTGCTGGGTCATAAGGCAGTTCCATTTGCAATTTTTAAGAAATCTCCACACTCTTCTCCATAGTGGCTGTACTAGTTTGCATTCCCACCAACAGTGTAAGAGGGTTCCCTTTTCTCCACACCCTCTCCAGCATTTATTGCTTGTTGACTTTTGGATCGCAGCCATTCTGACTGGCGTGAAATGGTACCTCACTGTGGCTCTGATCTGCACCTCTCTGATAATGAGTGATGTTGAGCATCTTTTCATGTGTCTGTTAGCCATCCATATGTCTTCTTTGGAGAAATGTCTATCCAGTTCCCTGGCCCACTCTTCGATTGGGTCATCTACTTTTCTGGAATTGAGCTGCATAAGCTGCCTGTATATTTTTGAGACTAGTTGTCCGTCAGTTGCCCCACCGCCATCATCCTCTGCCATCGCAGCACTATTTATAATAGCCAGGACATGGGGGCAGCCTGGATGCCCATAGGCAGATGAATGGATGGGAAGGCTGTGGTGCATGTACACAGTGGAGTATTGCTCAGCCATTGAAAAGAGTGCATTTGGGTCAGTTCTAATGAGGTGGATGAAGCTGGAGCCAATTATACGGAGTGAAGTAACCCAGAAAGAAAAACACCAATACAGTATACTTATACATATATATGGAATTTAGAAAGATGGTAATGATAAACCTGTACGCGAGACAGCAAAAGAGACACAGATGTATAGAACAGCCTTTTGGACTCTGTGGGAGAGGGAGAGGGTGGGATGATTTGGGAAAGTGGCAGTGTAACATGTATGATATCCTAAGTGAAACGAATCGCCAGTCTAGGTTCGGTGCAGGATGCAGGATGCTTGGGACAATAATGAGTGATGTTGAGCATCTTTTCATGTGTCTGTTAGCCATCCATATGTCTTCTTTGGAGAAATGTCTATCCAGTTCCCTGGCCCACTCTTCGATTGGGTCATCTACTTTTCTGGAATTGAGCTGCATAAGCTGCCTGTATATTTTTGAGACTAGTTGTCCGTCAGTTGCCCCACCTGCCATCATCCTCTGCCATCGCAGCACTATTTATAATAGCCAGGACATGGGGGCAGCCTGGATGCCCATAGGCAGATGAATGGATGGGAAGGCTGTGGTGCATGTACACAGTGGAGTATTGCTCAGCCATTGAAAAGAGTGCATTTGGGTCAGTTCTAATGAGGTGGATGAAGCTGGAGCCAATTATACGGAGTGAAGTAACCCAGAAAGAAAAACACCAATACAGTATACTTATACATATATATGGAATTTAGAAAGATGGTAATGATAAACCTGTACGCGAGACAGCAAAAGAGACACAGATGTATAGAACAGCCTTTTGGACTCTGTGGGAGAGGGAGAGGGTGGGATGATTTGGGAAAGTGGCAGTGTAACATGTATGATATCCTAAGTGAAACGAATCGCCAGTCTAGGTTCGGTGCAGGATGCAGGATGCTTGGGACTGATGCACGGGTTTAATCCAGAGATGATGTGGGGTGGGAGGGGGGAGATGGGGGTCAGTATTGGGAGTTCATGTACACTCGTGGCTGATTCATGTCAATATATAGCAAAATGAATACAGTATTGTAAAACAAAACAAACTAAAAAATAAAAATTAATTAAAATTTAAAAAAAATAAAAAAATAAAAGACACTTGCTGCTTGGAAGAAAAGCTATGAAAAAACCTAGACAGCATATTAAAAAGCAGATACATTAGTTTGCCAACAAAGGTCTGTATAGTCAAAGCTATAGTTTTTCCAGTAGTCATGATTGGATATGAGAATTGGACCTTAAAGAAAGCTGAGCACTGAAGAATTGATGCTTTTGAACTGTCATGTTGGAGAAGACTCTTGAGAGTCCCTTGGGCTGCAAGGAGATTTAACTAGTCAATCCTAAAGGAAATCAACCCTGAAAATTCTTTGGAAGAACTGATGCTGAAGCTGAGTCTCCAATATTTTGGCCACCTAATGCGAAGAACTGACTCATTGAAAAATACCCTGATGCTGGGAAAGATTGAAGGCAGGAGAAGGGGATGACAAAGGTTGAAATGGTTGGATGGCATCACTGACTGAATGGACATGAGTTTGAGTAAGCTCTAGTATTTGCTGATGGATAGAGAAGCCTGGTGTGCTATAGTCCATGGGTCTCAAAGAATCAGACATGACTGAATGACTGAACTGAACTGAACTGAATTTTTTAAAACTTACTTAGATGGGAACAATGGATGCTCTAAGTTTTCTGAAGCTTAGCTTATCCAGTATAAATGCATTGTAAGACTGACAGTGATTATTTTTGATAGCCCATTGTTGAGTACTTCGTGAAAATGGGCCTTTCTCTAGTGTTTTCCCTTTTGTAATTTCTGTAGTGCTGCAAAAGCAGTTACCTCTTGCCATATACTTAACATGGGATACTAAGTAATTATTAATTAATTCCTTAATGTGAGATAATATTAAGCAATTATAAATTCCTTATTAATGATAAGTAATCATATTTCCTTATTGGACAAGTATAGTAATCTAGCAATTGGTTTGGTTCCGTTAAAACCAAATAATGATTTTTAATAAGTACTTAAGAAACCATAGGTGACATATTGCATTTCATTACCAAGGTCTCATATTCGATTTTCAAGGAGGCTATGACTATGTTCATACACAAAGAAGAGAGTAACTCTATTCTAGAATATTATTTGGGGTTTATTTACTGGAACCATATCTGGTAGCAAAAACAGTGTTAGTTAGTTAAAGCAGGAGAATAGAAATCACCTAAAATAAGAGAGCTGAATAAAAAGAATTAACCAAGGGATATGAAAATATATGAATGAGACAATTCATAAATTAGAAACAGTGGATATTCATGACTATTCTTGGGCAAGTGTTCCATGACATTCAGGGTCCAGGGTCACTTGGAATCTGGAATCTTGATTGGCCTTGTCCGGTGGGAGGTGTGGCCATGGAGGAGATGCAATTTCTGCCAGAGATGTTGTCTGAGCAGAGAAGGAGGAGCCAAAGGAGATGGAGGGTGGGGCTGGTGAATTTCAGAGCCCTCATTTGTTCTGTAAGCTTCTGGAAGGGATTTAGCTAATGTGTTCACATGTTTGTGTAAAACTTGTAAAATTAAGATTATAACTGTAATCAGTTAAGACTAGTACTTTTTTTTTCCACTCAACTTTCTTCCTGTCATATTTCCCTTCCTGTCAGGTGGTGATGCAATAGCCACGGGCATTTTGGGGCTCAGGCCGAAGAGAAGATGAGTTGACAGTATGCCAATTTTTGGCTTATTGGGATATGTTTTTGTGTTTCACAGTTACTTAGGTGTACAATTAGGTTATTTTTAGCCATCTTGGCATAAGAATACTTTCTTGAAATACATTGAAAAGTTGGTAGCCAAAAACATAGAAGGAATAGATATTAAACCTATTTGATAAATAATAATTAATTACAATTTTTGTGATATGATGTTTATAGTTTTCAAAATTTTTACTTATTTGTATTTTCTTTTCATATTCTGAAAACATATTCATTTTGTGTCTAATTTCAAATTCATAATTTTAAAATTTATTTTTCCAATTAGAACTTTTGAGTGTTTAAGCCATAGGCCCCACAAAACCTGGAATATTCCTTAAAGAAGGAAAATGCTGCTTTTTCCTCTTGTGCTTTATTCTCTGTTATTGCCTCCATTGATTGAGACCAGTTGACATGAGAGCTTTAGGACATACAGCCCACGAGAAATTGAGGGGGAGGGGAGGGAAAATAGGGCCAAAATGTCACAATAAGAAAGTGAGGGAAAAGGGGCCTTTCATACTCTGCTGCTGCTGCTGCTGCTGCTAAGTCGCTTCAGTCGTGTCCGACTCTGTGCGACCCCATAGACGGCAGCCTACCAGGCTCCGCCATCCCTGGGATTCTCCAGGCAAGAACACTGGAGTGGGTTGCCATTTCCTTCTCCAATGCATGAAAGTGAAAACTGAAAGTGAAGTCATACTCTGCTAATAGCAGTTAAAATAAAAATTGTGCCACCTCTGTAGTTAAATAAATAAATCAAATCACTCACTCAGTCGTGTCCGACTCTTTGCGACCCTGTGGACTGTAGCCCACTGGACTCCTCCGTCCATGGGATACTCCAGGCAAGAATACTGGAGTGGGTTGCCACTTCCTTCTCCAGAGGATCTTCCCAATCCAGGGATTGAACCCAGGTCTCCCGCATTACAGGCAGATGCTTTAACCTCTGAGCCACTACTCATACAGTAGTATTTATAATTGTAGTCTTAGTAATTCCACTTCTAGAAAGTTATCATGAAATGATATACTTATGTTTATTAATTAAGGCATTGATTGCAGTAGTTAAAATTAGAAATAATCAAAGAACGTAAATGGGTGACAGATTAATCTATTTGTGGTGCATCAATACAATGCAATATTTTTCTCTTTAAAAAGAAGGGCAATCAAGAGGAGACTCTTTATAGACTAATAGTGAATGATACTAAATGAAAAAGACCTGTTCAGTTACGCTGTCATTGATGTAAATAATCCTGATGGTTCAGACAGTAAAGATCTGCCTTCAATGAGATATACTTATGTTTATTAATTAAGGCATTGATTGCAGTAGTTAAAATTAGAAATAATCAAAGAACGTAAATGGGTGACAGATTAATCTATTTGTGGTACATCAATACAATGCAATATTTTTCTCTTTAAAAAGAAGGGCAATCAAGAGGAGACTCTTTATAGACTAATAGTGAATGATACTAAATGAAAAAGACCTGTTCAGTTACGCTGTCATTGATGTAAATAATCCTGATGGTTCAGACAGTAAAGATCTGCCTTCAATGCAAGACACCCCAGTTCTATCCCTGGGTCAGGAGGATACCTGGAGAAGGGAATGTCTACTCACTCCAGTTTTCTTGCCTGGAGAAATCTATGGATAGGTGAGCCTGGCGGGCTACAGTCTATGGTGTCTCAAAGATTAAGGCACAGTTGAGTGACTAACACTTTTGTTTTTCACAAACTTTCACCTGAAATTCTAAAATTCATAAATTTCTGAAAACAGAACTTTTTCCCATAAATAATTGCATTGCAACACTTGAACTGAACTTGCAAGGGGATGTTTATAATTTTAAAAAGTCACACTCTCCTTCTTCCAAACGTTTCCTCACCGACTAAAAGGTCTAAGTTGCTAACAGATTGATCTTTCTAAAACACATATTTGATAACTTTAATTCTCTCACTTCTTTGCATATGAAACCCTTCTTGACTTGGCTCCTACCTAGCCGCCGCACCCTTCTTATAACTAAATTCTACATGTTATGTGGAAAAACTAGCCAAAATGTCTGTTGGATGACCACAGAGGCTCTGCTTCAAGTAGCCCAGCAACAAGCTTGCTCATACTTGGAGGGCTGTAACCTTGAATGCAAAGCTAGGAGTTGTCCAAATGGAGGATGATTCCTTTCTCTTCTCACCATCTCTATAAATATGCAAGTGTCAGAAGATCCAGGGCTCTCTCCTAGACCACATTCTGTCATGTTCTAGAGTGTAGAATGCTAACGCATATGTAGTTTTTCAAAGGGTACTAATCATGATTAAAGATGGCTTCTAGAAAAATGTGTGATGTGGTAGCTGGTAAATAATGGAAGAAGGGGATAGGTATCATTTTACACCAATGGATTGCTTTCTTATTTTTCCTTTTGAGAATATCCTTATTTTCTTCATTGGTGAAGTAAAAGTGAAAATTGCTCAGTCGTGTCCAACTCTTTGTGACCAAATGGGCTGTAACCCACTAGGCTCCTCTGTTCATGGAATTCTGTAGGCAAGAATACTGGAATGGGGGGAGAATAAGATGGCAGAGGAGCAGGTGGATGTGGAGTACATCTCTCTCCACGGATACATCAGGAATACACCTTTAGACACAGAAGCACATGCAGAACATCAGCTGAGAGTGGACAGGAATACCTGACCAGCAGAAAAGAATATATAGAACCATGCAAAACATGGTAGAATGAAGGAACTAGGGGGAAAACAAGAGTGTTAGTAGGACTGGACCTGCCCTCTGTGTGTGGGGGAACTGAAGCAGAGGTCTGATCCCCACATTGGGGCAATTGTCTAACTCAGAGGAGAAACATTTATGGCTGAGAGTGAAACAGCTGGTCTGTGGCAGCCTAAATGGAATGGGAATCAGACAGTCTTTGCCACAGCCATATATACCTTGGACAAGGATGCAGGGACCCTGGAAGGCACAGTGGCTGGGAGCTGGAGTTTAGGGACTGGAGCCATCACCATAGCCTCTCTCTCCCCACATCCCTTCCTCTCTCCACATGCCAGCATCAGCAGCTGAAACAACAGAGAAACAATAGAAATGCCAGACACAATGAACTAGAGAGGAGGACCCCATCTAGGGTGATCCTTTAAGTGACTGATGCACCAAACTATGGAGTAAGACCCCAGCCAGGGCAGCCCCTCTGTATGTCTGACATGCCAAACAACAGAGCAGGGTACAAAGCAAGGGAGCTTTCTAAATGTCTGAATGGGCAGAGCTATGGAGAAAGACTGGCCAAAGAGGCTTGCAGATTGCTAGCTACAAGAGGCTCAAAAAAAGACCCTGATAGGGCCATAACTCCTGAAGTGGAGGCAGTCTCTGTCCCTGCACACTTGCCACCAGGGTCCCTGTAATCTAAGTAGCTGAGCCACCTTCATGCCCAACCCTTACTGGGGCAGAGCTGCCATGGCAAAAAAAGTCTTGTATCTATGTACACAGGGTTTTTGCAGTTGTGTCCAACTCTTTGCAACCCTGTGGACTGTGGCCTGCAAGGTTTCTCTGTCAGGGGATTCTCCAGGCAAGAATACTGGAGTGTATTGACCAGTATTGGTTGCCATCCCCTTCTATATTTCCTGCTTCCCTAGCTGCCTTCTCCCCTGAGTACCTGGTGCTGCCAAAACCCCTGCAATCCAAGCAGCTGCACCACCTCCACTCCTGGTCCTCACTGGGGGCAGATCCAAGTCCTCCAGGGCAGCCTCAGGAGCAAACCCCAGTGGATGACCCACATGCAGAGGCAGAAATAAAACCACAGTTGAAATCCAGGAGCAATGTGGCTAGGAAAAAGACCCAAAACCTTCTCATCAGCTGTAGAAGCTGCAAATGAAATCAACATGACCAACTAAGGCAGACTCTGTCTTATGGAATATATAAAATGACACTGAGATCTCCCACAAAAAGAAAACACTAGTTCTGATAACTATGGACATTGGAGGCAAGAACACACAAGAGTAGGACCAGATTAGAATCTGAGTTGCCCCCACAGCAGGTCAAGAGACCAGCACAGTGTTGGAAGTCATCCCAGGGAGGCGAGGTAGACTGTGACTCCCAACGAGGGGAAGGACTCTGACAACAGTGACTCAAGAAAAACATTTATTATTCTCATGTCTTGAATTGTTCTGTAGATTATTTTGAAAAATTTTTCCCTTTTTTCCCTCTCTGTTGTAGTTATTGGTTTTATTGGCACTATGAAATCTAATTAGGCTTTTGAGCTTTTTATTCTTCCCCCTTTAGTCATATTTTTTATTGTTATAAATCTCTGCCTCTACGTTGGCTTTTTGCAGTCATGTGAAATTTTCCTTTTTTTCTTTCTTCTTTTTTTCTTTCATTTTTTTAAACTTTAATTTTTAAACCTATTACTATTTTTTTCTACATTTATTATTTTGATTGCTTTTCCCATTGTTTTTTTCCCCTTGCAGTTAATCTTTAATGTAACAAGTCTTCTTTATCTACTTCTATTTAACTTTACATATCTATTCTTTTCCTTCTTCTCAACATATTTGCTAGTTTTATTTTCATTGCTTTATTCCCCAGTTGGCACCTTGCTTTAGTTTTCTTTTCCAGTTTGTGCTTTAGTTAGTTTTGTTCTTAACTGATAGATATACATTTTGGTTTCTTTTGTGCCCTGGGTCAATCTTTTGTACTTCATTTTGTAGGATTGTTTTCATTTTGCTTATGCATGTATATGCATATTTTTACATTTGGTCACACTTTTTACTGTTGTTATAAAACTGTACCTCTACATTAGGCTTTTGCAGTTCTCTGGAGTTTTTCTTTTTTTTTTTTATTTTCTTTTTTCTTCCTGTTTTTATTTCTATTATTTTTTAATTTTAAATTTTAAGCTTTTTAAACATCTGCTGGACCATTGAAAAAGCAAGAAAGTTCCAGAAAAACATCTATTTCTGCTTTATTGACTATGCCAAAGCCTTTGACTGTGTGGATCACAATAAACTGTGGAAAATTCTGAAAGAGATGGGAATACCAGACCACTTGACCTGCCTCTTGAGAAATCTGTATGCAGACCAGGAAGCAACAGTTAGAACTGGGCAAGGAACAACAGACTGGTTCCAAATAGGAAAAGGAACACGTCAAGGCTGTATATTGTTACCCTGCTTATTTAACTTCTATGCAGAGTACATCATGAGAAACGCTGGGCTGGAAGAAGCACAAGCTGGAATCCAGATTGCCAAAAGAAATATGAATAACCTCAGATATGCAAGTGAAACCAACCTTATAGCAGAAAGTGAAGAGGAACTAAAGAACCTCTTGATGAAAGTGAAAGAGGAGAGTGAAAAAGTTGGCTTAAAGCTCAACATTCAGAAAAAAAAATGTTGGCATCTGGTCCCATCACTTCATGGGAAATAGATGGGGAAACAGTGTCTGACTTTATTTTGCGGGGCCCCCAAATCACTGCAGATGGTGACTGCAGCCATGAAATTAAAAGATGCTTACTCCTTGGAAGAAAAGTTATGACCAACCTAGATAGCGTATTCAAAAGCAGAGACGTTACTTTGCCAACAAAGGTCTTTCTAGTCAAGGCTATGGTTTTTCCTGTGGTCATGTATGGATGTGAGAGTTGGACTGTGAAGAAAGCTGAGCACCAAAGAATTGATGCCTTTGAACTGTGGTATTGGAGAAGACTCCCGAGTGTCCCTTGGACTGCAAGGAGATCCAACCAGTCCAATCTGAAAGAGATCAGCCCTGGGTGTTCTTTGGAGGGAATGACGCTAAAGCTGAAACTCCAGTACTTTTGGCCACCTTATGCGAAGAGTTGACTCATTGGAAAAGACTCTGATGCTGGCAATGATTGGAGACAGGAGGAAAAGGGGATGACAGAGGATAAGATGACTGGATGGTATCACCAACTTGATGGACGTGAGTTTGAGTGAACTCCAGGAGTTGGTGGTGAACAGGGAGGCCTGGAGTGCTGCGATTCATGGGGTTGCGAAGAGTCAGAATGACTGACTGAACTGAACTGAAGTTTTTTTAAACCTATTATATTTTTCTATATATCTTCTTCTGTTTTTTCCCACTGTTCTTTCCCCCTTACATTTAATCTTAATGTATATAAATCATCAGTTCAGTAAAGTCGCTTAGTCATGTCAGACTCTTTATGACCCATGGACTGCAGCCCACCAGGCTTCCCTCTCCATCACCAGCTCCTGGGGCTTACTCAAACTCAAGTTCATCGAGTTGGAGATTATATCCAACCATCTCATCCTCTGTCATTCCCTTCTCCTCCCACCTTCAGTCTTTTCCAGCATCAGGGTTTTTTCCAATGAGTCAGTTCGTGACATCAGGTGGCCAAAGTATTGGAGCTTCAAGCTTCAGCATCAGTCCTTCCAAAGAACTTTCAGGACTGATTTCCTTTAGGATTGACTGGTTTGATCACCTTGTAGTCCAAGGGACTCTCAAAAGTCTTTTCCAACACCACAGTTCAAAAGCGTCAGTTGTTTGGTGCTCAGCTTTCTTTATAGTCCAACTATCACAACCATACGTGACTACTGGAAAAATCATAGCTTTTACTGTACATAACTTGGTCAGCAAAGTAATGTCTCTGCTTTTTAACATGTGTCTAGGTTCCTTAAGATTGCTAGGAGAAATATCAATAACCTCAGATATGCAGATGACACCACCCTTATGACAGAAAGTGAAGAAGAAAGCCACTTGATGAAAGTGAAAGAGGACAGTGAAAAAGTTGACTTAAAACCCAACATTCTGAAAACTAAGATTATGACATCCAGTCCCATCACTTCATGGCAAATAAAAGAGGAAACAATGAAAACACTGAGAGGCTTTATTTTCTTTGGCTTCAAAATCACTGCAGATGGTGACTGCAGCCATGAAATTAAAAGACGCTTGCTCCTTGGAAGAAAAGCTATGACCAACCTAGAGAGCAAGTTAAAAAGCAAAGACATTCAGTTCAGTACAGTTCAGTTCAGTACAGTCGCTCAGTCGTGTCCGACTCTTCGCGACCCCATGAATTGCAGCACGCCAGGCCTCCCTGTCTATCACCAACATTCTGAGTTCACACAGAATCATGTCCATCGAGTCAGTGATGCCATCCAGCCATCTCATCTTCTGTCATCCCCTTCTCCTCCTGCCCCCAATCCCTCCCAGCATCAGAGTCTTTTCCAATGAGTCAACTCTTCGCATGAGGTGGCCAAAGTACTGGAGTTTCAGCTTTAGCATCAGTACTTCCAAAGAACACCCAGGGCTGATCTCCTTCAGAATGGACTGGTTGGAGCTCCTTGCAGTCCAAGGGACTCTCAAGAGTCTTCTCCAACACCACAGTTCAAAAGCATCAATTCTTTGGCACTCAGCCTTCTTCACAGTTCAACTCTCATATCCATACATGACTACTGGAAAAACCATAGCCTTGACGAGACGGACACTTGCCAACAAAGGTCCATCTATTCAAAGCTATGGTTTTTCCAGTAGTCTTATATGGATGCAAGAGTTGGACTATAAAGAAAGCTGAGCACCAAAGAATTGATGCTTTTGAACTGTGGTGTTTGAGAAGACTCTTGAGAGTCCCTTGGACTGCAGGGAAATCCAACCAGTCCCTCTTAAAGGAGATCAGCCCTGGGATTTTTTGGAAGGAATTATGCTAAAACTGATACCCAGGGCTGATCTCCTTCAGAATGGACTGGTTGGAGCTCCTTGCAGTCCAAGGGACTCTCAAGAGTCTTCTCCAACACCACAGTTCAAAAGCATCAATTCTTTGGCACTCAGCCTTCTTCACAGTTCAACTCTCATATCCATACATGACTACTGGAAAAACCATAGCCTTGACGAGACGGACACTTGCCAACAAAGGTCCATCTATTCAAAGCTATGGTTTTTCCAGTAGTCTTATATGGATGCAAGAGTTGGACTATAAAGAAAGCTGAGCACCAAAGAATTGATGCTTTTGAACTGTGGTGTTTGAGAAGACTCTTGAGAGTCCCTTGGACTGCAGGGAGATCCAACCAGTCCCTCTTAAAGGAGATCAATCCTGGGTGTTCATTGGAAGGACTGATATTGAAGCTGAAACTCCAGTACTTTGGCCACCTGATGCAAATAGCTGACTCATTTGAAAAGACCCTGACGCTGGGAAAGATTGAAGGCAGGAGGAGAAGGGGCTGACAGAGGATGAGATGGTGGATGGCATCACTGATTTGATGGACATGAGTTTGAATAAGCTTTGAGAGTTGGTGATGGACCCAGAAGCCTGGCAGCTGCAGTCCATGGAGTTGTAAAGTGTTGGACATGACTGAGCTACTGAACTGAACTAAGTTTGTCATAGCTTTCCTTCCAAGGAACCAGCATCTTTTAAATTCATGTCTGCAGTCACCATCTGCAGTGATTTTAGAGCCCAAGAAAATAATGTCTCTCACTCTTTCCACTGTTTCCTCATCTGTTTGCCATGAAGTGTTGGGACTGGATGTCATGACCTTAGTTTTCTGAATGTTGAGTTTTAAGCCAACTTTTTCACTCTCCATTTTTACTTTCATCAAGAGGCTCTTTAATTCTTCATTTTCTGCCATAAGGGTGGTATCATCTGCATATCTGAGGTTAGTGATATTTCCCTCAGCAATCTTGATTCCTGCTTGTGCTTCACCCAGCCCAGCATTTCACCTTATGTACTCTGCATAGATGTTAATTAGCATGGTGACAATATACAGCCTCACCATCCTCCTTTCTCAATTTGGAACCAGTCTGTGTTCCATGTCCAATTCTAACTGTTGCTTTTTGACCTGCATACAGATTTCTCAGGAGGCAGGTAAGGTGGTCTGGTAGTCTCATCTCTTTAAGAATTTTCCACAGGTTTTTGTGGTCCACACAGTCAAAGACTTTGGCTTAGTTAATAAAGCAGAAACAGATGTTTTTCTGGAATTCTCTTGCTTTTCAATGATTCAGTGGATGCTGGTAATTTGATCTCTGGTTCCTCTCCTTTTCTAAATCCAGCTTGAACATTTAGAATTTCACAGTTCACATACTGTTAAAGCTTGTCTTGGAGAATTTTGAACATTAATTTGCTAGCATGTGAGATGAGTGCAATTGCGCAGTAGTTTGAACATTCTTTGACATTGCCTTTCTTTGGGATTGGAATGAAAACTGACCTTTTCCCATCCTGTGTCCACTGCTGAGTTTTCCAAATCGTCTTCATCTACTTCTATTTAACTTTGCATATCAGTTCTTTCTTTCTTTTCTTTCTTCTCAATATATTTAGTTTTTTCATTGCTCTATTCCCCACTTGGCACCTTGCTTTAGTTGTTTCCCAGTGTGTGCTTTATTTAGTTTTGTACTTAACTGATCATTGTAATTTTCATTTTCATTTGTTCACCAGGTCAATCTACTGTATTTTTGTTGGGTTGTTTTGATTTTGCTTATGGTTGTATATGTACATGTGTATATTCCATTATTTTACTATTTGATTTAGTATCTGCCATTTGTCTAGGGTTCATCTTTAGTTTCTCTTTTTGAAGAATTTGTTTTAATCTCACCTAATGCCATAAGAAACACTTGTGGAAACTTTGTTCCTGACCAGAGATCAAGCCCTGAGCCTACCAGAGAACTTACCCTAGGGAGTATTAAATAGTGAGAACTCACACAAAGGAAACCACTTAAATCCAAGTCCCAGCATCACCCAATGACCAGTAGCACCCTGTGCAAGATACCTAGCTAAACAAAAAAGAAAACAAAAATAGAAACCTAATCATCATCAGATAGGATTACCACCTCACCCAGCCTTGCCCATCAGAGGAAAAACAAACAAACAAAAACCTCAACACAAAACTCACCCTATACTATGCTTACACAAACCACTGGACAAACCTTAGGAGGACAGGAACCAAAAGGAAGAAAAAATTCATCCTTGAAGCATGGGAAAGGATATCTCAAACACATTAAGTTAAAAAAATTTTTTTGGAAAGGCAGAGATATACTACATAAATGAAGGGAGAAACTAGAAACATAGAAGTCCAAATAAATGAAGGGGAAATTGGCAAACTACCTGAAAAGAATTCAGAATAATGATAGTAAAGATGATCAAAAAGCTTGAAAACAAAATGGAGAAAATGCAAGAGTCAATTAACAAAGGCCTAGAAGAATTAAAGAATAAATATATAGAGACAACATAATTACTGAAAATAAAAATAAAGGGAATCAAAAGCAGAATATCTGAAACAGAAGAATGAATCAATGAGCTGAAAGATAAAATGGTGGAAATAACTTCTGATGAGCAGAATAAAGTAAAAAGAATGAAAAGAATTGATGATAGTCTCAGAGACCACTGGAACAATATCAAATACACTGACATTTGAATTATAGGGGTCCCAGAAGAAGAAGAGAAAAAGAAAGGGTATGAGAAAATTTTTGAAGAAATAATAGTTGAAAATTTCCCCAACATGGAAAAGTAAATAGTTAATCAAGTTAAAGAGGCACAAAGAGTCTCATACAGGATAATTCCAGGGAGAAACATGCCAAGACACATATTAATCAAATTAGCAAAGACTAAACACAAAGAAAGAATCTTAAAAGCAGCAAGGGAAAAGTAATAAACACAGGAAACATCATATGTTTAACACCTGATATTTCAGCAGAAACTCTGCAGGACAGAAGGGAATGGCAGGCTATATTTAAAGTACCAAAAGGGAAAAATCTACAACCAAGATTACTGTACCTGGCAAAGATCTCATTCAAATTGGTGGAGAAATAAGATTTTCAGACAAGCAAAAATTAAGAGAATTCAGTACCACCAAGGCAGCTTTACAACAAATGTTAAAGGGATTTATATAGTCTAGAAATACATGGCAACCCACTCCAGTGTTCTTGCCTGGAGAATCCCAGGGACAGGGCAGCCTGGTGGGCTGCTGTCTCTGGAGTCGCACAGAGTCGGACACGACTGAAGCGACTTAGCAGTAGCAGTAGCAACAGAAATACAAGAGAAGAAAAAAAGATCTACAAAATCAACACCAAACAATTAAGAAAATGACAGTAGGAACATATATATCAATAATTACTTTAAATGTGAATGAATTAAATGCTCCAACCAAAAGACACAGACTGGCTGAATGGATACAGAAACAAGATCCATATATATGCTATCTACAAGGAACCCACTTCAGACCTAAATCCACATAAAGACTGAAAGTGAGAGGATGTAAAAATATATTCCTTGCAAATGGGAAACAAAATAAAGCTGGAGTAGCAATCCACATATCAGACAAAATAGACCTTAAAATAAAGAAAATTACAAGAGATAAGGAAAGACACTACATAATGATCACCAGATCAGTCCAAGAGGAAGACATAACAATTGTACATATCTATGCACCCAGATCAGTCCTGGGTATTCATCGAAAAGACTGGTGTTGAAGCTGAAACTTCAATACTTCTGCCATCTGCTGTGAAGAGCTGACTCATTTGAAAAGACCCTGATGCTGGGAAAGATTGAAGGCAGAAGGAGAAGGGGATGACAGAGGATAAGATGGTTGGATGGCATCACCAACTCAATGGACATGGGTTTGGGTGGACTCTGGGAGTTGGTGATGGACAAGGAGGCCTGGTGTGCTGCAGTTCATGGGGTCGCAAAGAGTCAGACATGACTGAGCGACTTAACTGAATTGAACTGAACTGAACTGATGCACTCAACATAGGAGCCCCTCAGTACATAAGACAAGCACTAACAGACATAAAAGGAGAAATTGACAGTAACATAATAAAATAAGAGATTTTAACACCCCCCACACACCATTGGACATATCATCAAAACAGAAAATTAATAAGGAAACACAAGTCTTAAATGATACATTAGATGAGATGGATGTCATTGATATACTCAGGATATTGCATCCAAATGCAGAAGAATACATCTTCTTCTCAAGTGCACATGGAACATTCTCTAGGATGGACCACATCTTGGGTCACAAATCAAACCTCAGTAAATTTAAGAAAACTGAAATTGAATCACGCATCTTCTCTGATCTCAATGCTGTGAGACTAGATAGCAATTACAAGAAAAAACTGTAAAAAACACGAACACATGGAGATTAAACAATATATTTCTAAATAACCATTAGATTGCTGAAGAAATCAAAAGGGAAATCAAAAATTTCTAGAAACAAGTGACAATGAAAACACCACAACTCAAAACCTATGAGATGCAGCAAAAGCAGTTCTAAGAGGGAATTTTATAGCTATCCCATCCTACCTCAAGAAACAAGAAAAACATCAAATAGACAACCTAACTTTACACCTACAACAACTGGAAAAAGAACAAAAAAACCCTAAAGTTAGCAGAAGGAAAGAAATCATAAAGATCAGAGCAGAAATAAGTGAAAAAGAAATGAAAGAAACAATAGTAAAAATTAATAAAACTAAAAGCTGACTCTTTGAGAAGATAAAATTGATGAACTTCTAGCCAGACTCATCGAGAAAAAAAGAGAAGAACCAAATCAACAAAATTAGAAATGAAAAAGGAGCAGTTACAACAGACAATGCAGAAATAGAAAGGATTATAAGAGACTATTATGAACAAATATGCGGCAATAAAATGGAAAACCTGGGAAGAAACGGACAGATTCTTAGAAAAGGTCAATCTTCCAAGACTGAACCAGGAAGAAATAGAAATTATGAACAACCCAGTTACAAGCACTGAAATTGAAAGTGTGATCAAAAATCTCCCAAAACACAAAAGCTCAGGACCAGATGGCTTCACAGGAGAATTCTATCAAATATTTAGAGAGAGCTAATGCCTATCCTTCTAAAACACTTTCAAAAAATTGCAGAGGAAAGAACACTTCCATGCTCACTCTATGAGGCTACCATCACCCTGATACCAAAACCAAAGACAGCACAAAAAAGGAAAACTACAGACCAATACCACTAACAAACACAGATGCAAAAATCCTCAACAAAATTTTAGCAAACAGAATACAAAAACACATCAAAAAGCTCATACACAAGGATTAAGTTGGGTTTATTCCCGGGATGCAAGGATTCTTCAATATACACAAATCAATCAATGTGATACATCATATTAACAAATTGAAAGATAAAGACCATATAACAATCTCAATAGATGCAGAAAAGGCCTTTGACAAAAGTTAGTACCAATTTATGATTAAAACTCTTCAAAAAATGGGCACAGAAGGAACCTACCTCAACATAGAAAAGGCCATATATGATACGCCCACAGCAACCATGATTCTCAATGGTGAAAAACAGAAAGCATTCTCTCTAAGATCAGGAAGAAGACAAGGGTGTCCACTTTCACTACTATTATTCAACATAGTTCTGGAAGTGCTAGCTACAGCAATAAGAGAAGAAAAAGAAATAAAAGGAATCTAGATCAGAAAAGAAGTAAGGCTCTCACTGTTTGCAGATGACATGATACTGTACATAAAAAACCCTAAAGATAGTATCGTAAAATTACTAGAGCTAATCAGTGAATTTAGCAAAGTTGTAGGATACAAAATCAATACACAGAAATCACTTGCTGAAAAATCAGAAAGAGAAATTAAGGTATCAATCCCATTCACCACTGAAACAAAATAAAAAATAAAAAAATCTAAGAATAAACTTACCTAAGGAGACAACAGAATGGGAAAGACTAGAGATCACTTCAAGAAAATTAGAGATACCAAGGGAGCATTTCATGCAAAGACAGGCACAATAAAGGACAGAACAGAAGCAGAAGATATTAAGAGGTGGCAAGAATACACAAAAGAACTGTACAAAAAAGATCTTCACGACCCAGATAATCACATGGTGTGATCACTCACCTAGAGCCAGACATCCTGGAATGTGAAGTCAAGTGGGCCTTAGAAAGCATCACTACAAACAAAGCTAGTGGAGGTGATGGAATTTCAGTTGAGCTATTTCAAATCCTAAATGATGATACTGTGAAAGTGCTGCACTCAATATGCCAGCAAATTTGGAAAACTCAGCAGTGGCCACAGGATTGGAAAGGTCAGTTTTCATTCCAATCTCAAAGAAAAGCAATGCCAAAGAATGCTCAAATGACCGCAAAATTGCATTGATCTCACACGCTAGTAAAGTAATGCTCAAAATTCTCCAAGCCAAGCTTCAGCAATATGTGAACCATGAACTTCCTGATGTTAAAGCTGGTTTTAGAAAAGGCAGAGGAACCAGAGACAAAATTGCTAGCATCTGCTGGATCATGGAAAAAGCAAGAGAGCTCCAGAAAAATATCTATTTCTGCATTACTGACTATGCCAAAGCCTTTGACTGTGTGGCTCACAATAAACTGTGGAAAATTCTGAAAGAGATGGGAATACCAGACCACCTGACCTGCCTCTTGAGAAACCTGTATGCAGGTCAGGAAGCAACAGTTAGAACTGGACATGGAACACCAGACTGGTTCCAAATAGGAAAAGGAGCATGTCAAGGTTGTATATTGTCACCCTGCTTATTTAACATATATGCAGAGTACAAGCTAGAAGAAGCACAAGCTGGAATCAAGATTGCCAAGAGAAATATGAATAGCCTCAGATATGCAGATGACACCACCCTTATGGCAGAAAGTGAAGAGGAACTCAAAAGCCTCTTGATGAAAGTGAAAGAGGAGAGTGAAAAAGTTGGCTTAAAGCTTAACACTCAGAAAATGAAGATCATGGCATCTGGTCCCATCACTTCATGGGAAGTAGATGGGGAAACAGTGGAAACAGTGTCAGACTTTATTTTTTTGGGCTCCAAAATCAACGTAGATGGTGACTACAGCCATGAAATTAAAAGACACTTACTCCTTGGGAGGAAAGTTATGATCAAAAAGCTAGCATGTTAAGAAGCAGAGACATTACTTTACTAATAAAGGTCCGTCTAGTCAAGGCTATAGTTTTCCCAATGGTCATATATGGATGTGAGAGTTCGACTGTGAAGAAAGCTGAGCACCAAAGAATTGATGCTTTTGAACTGTGGTATTGGAGAAGACTCTTGAGAGTCCCTTGGACTGCAAGGAGATCCAACCAGTCCATTCTAAAGGAGATCAATCCTGGGTGTTCATTGGAAGGACTGATACTGAAGCTGAAACTCTAATACTTTGGCCTCCTCATGTGAAGTGTTGACTCATTGGAAAACACCCTCATGCTGTGAGGGATTGGGGGCAGGAGGAAAAGGGGATGACTGAGGATGAGATGGCTGGATGGCATCATTGACTCGATGGACATGAGTTTGAGTGAACTCCGTGAGTTGGTGATGGACAGGGAGGGCTGGTATGCTGCAATTCATGGGGTCGCAAAGAGTTGGACACGACTGAGTGACTGAACCGACTGAACTGAACTGAATGAATGAAACCAAAGTTGACATAAACAGATGGAGAGATATTCCATGTTCTTGGGTAGGTAGAATCAATATTGTGGAAAGGACTGTCTTGCCAAATGCAATCTACAAATTCAATGCAATCCCTATCAAATTACCAATGGTATTTTTAACAGAACTAGAGCAAAAAGGTTCACAATTCATATGGAAACACAAAAGACCCTGAATAGCCAAGCAGTCTTGAGAAAGAACGATGGAGCTGGAGGAATCAACTTTCCTGACTTCAGATTATACTATAAAGCTACAGTTCAAGATATTATGGTACTGGCACAAAAATAGAAATATAGATGAATGGAACAAGATAGAAAGCCCAGAAATAAATCCATGCATATATGGGTACCTTATTTTTGACAAAGGAGGCAAGAATATGCAATAGGGCAAAGACAGCCTCTTCAATAAATGGTGCTGGGAAAACCGGACAACTACATATAAAATAATGAAATTAGAGCACTTCCTAATACCATACACAAAGATAAATTCAAAATGGATTTAAGACCTAAATGTAAGTCCAGAAACTATAAAACTCTTAGAGGAAAACATAGAACACTTGATGAAATAAATCAAAATAAGATCCTCTATGGCCCATCTCCTAGAGTAATGGAAATATAAACAAAAGTAAACACGTGGGACCCGATTAAACTTAAAAGCTTTTGCACAGCAAAGGAAACTATAAGCAAGTTGAAAAGACAACCCTCAGAGTGGGAGAAAAATAACAAATGAAACAAGTGACAAAGGGTTAATTTCCAAAATATACAAACAACTCATACAACTCAATACCAGGAAAAAAAAAAAACAAAACCCAATCTGGGAAAAAGACCTAAACAGATATTTACCCAAGAAGACTTACAGATGGCCAACAAACACATGAGAAGATGCTCAGCATCATTCATTATTAGAGAAATGCAAATTAAAAGTACAATGAGATATCACCTCACACCGGTCAGAATGGCCATCATCAAAAAGTCTACAAACAATAAATGCTGGAGAGGGTGTGGAGAAAAGGAAACACTCTTCCACTGTTGGTGGGAATGCAAACTGATACAGCCACTATGGAAGACAGTATGGAGATTCCGCAAAAAGCTGGGGATAAAACTGCCATATGACCCAGCAATCCCACTCAGCATATACCCAGCATATACCCTGAGGAAACCAAAATTGAAAAAGACACATGTATCCCATTGTTCTGGAGAAGGCAATGAAAACCCACTCCAGTACTCTTATCTGGAAAATCCCATGGACAGAGGAGCCTGGTAGGCTGCAGTCTATGGGGTTGTGAAGAGTCGGACATGGCTGAGGAACTTCACTTTCACTTTTCACTTTCATGCATGGGAGAAGGAAATGGCAGCCCACTTCAGTGTTCTTGCCTGGAGAATCCCAGGAATGGCGGAGCCTGGTGGGATGCCATCTATGTAGTCACACAGAGTATGACACGAGTGAAGTGACTTAGCAGGAGCAGCAGCATCCCATTGTTCATTTCAGTACTATTTACAATAGCTAGAACATGGAAGCAACCTAGATGTACATTGACAGATGAATGGATAAGAAGTTGTGGTACATATCCACAATGGAATACTCAGTTCAGTTCAGTTCAGTCACTCAGTTGTGTCCAACTCTTTGTGACCCCATGAATCATAGCATACCGGCCCTCCCTGTCCATCACCAACTCCCAGAGTTCACTCAGACTCACGTCCATCTAGTCAGTGATTCCATCCAGCCATCTCATCCTCTGTCGTCCCCTTTTCCTCCTGCCGCCAATCATTGCCAGCATCAGAGTCTTTTCCAATGAGTCAACTCTTCACATGAGGAGGCCAAAGTACTGGAGTTTCAATTTCAGCATCAGTCCTTCCAAAGAACACCCAGGGCTGATCTCCTTCAGAATGGACTGGTTGGATCTCCTTGCAGTCCAAGGGACTCTCAAGACTCTTCTCCAATACCACAGTTCAAAAGCATCAATTCTTTGGTGCTCGGCTTTCTTCACAGTTCAACTCTCCAATCCATACATGACCACTGGAAAAACCATAGCCTTGACTAGATGGACCTTTGTTGGCAAAGTAATGTCTCTGCTTTTGAATATGCTATCTAAGTTGGTCATAACTTTGCTTCCAAGGAGTAAGCATCTTTTAATTTCATGGCTGCAATCACCATCTACATTGATTTTGGAGCCCAAAAAATAAAGTCTGACACTGTTTCCCCATCTATTTCCCATGAAGTGATTGGACCAGATGCCATGATCTTCATTTTCTGAATGTTGAGCTTCAAGTCAACTTTTTCACTCTCCTCTTTCACTTTCATCAAGAAGATTTTAGTTTCTCTTCAGTTTCTTTACTCAACCATAAAAAGGAACACATTCGAGTCAGTTCTAATGAGGTGGATGAAACTAGAACCTATTATACAGAGTGCAGTAAGTCAGAAAGAGAAAGAAAAGTATTACATTCTAACACATATAATCTGGAAAAATAATCTAGATAAATGGTACTGAAGAATTTATTTACAGGGCAGTAGTGGGGAAATGGACACAAAGAATAGACTTATGGACATGGGGAGAGGGGAGGAGAGGGTGAGATGTATGGAAAGAGTAACATGGAAACTTACATTACCATGTGTAAAATGGACAGCTAACAGGAATTTGCTGTATGGCTCAGGAAACTCAAACAGGGGCTCTGTATCAGCCTGGAGGAGTGGGATGGGGAGGGAGGTTCAAAAGGGAGGGAATATATGTATAATATGACTGATTCATGTTGAGCTTTGACAGAAAACAACAAAATTACAGAATTAAAATATAAATAAATTAAATTAAAATTTTGATTAAAATTTTCAATTTAATTAAAAAAATAAAAATTTAAAAATTGCCTAAAAAACAATAGTGGAGTGGGTAGTCTATCCATTCTCCAGGGGATCTTTCCAACCTAGGAACTGAACTGGGCTCTCTGGCATTACAGGAGGATTCTTTACCATCTGAGCTACCAGGGAAGCCTCTTCCCTGGTTGATTATGAACTTACTTAAGATAGCTACATAAGAAATTCTGGTATGGCTGCAACAAAAGGAAATTTGGAATAAAATGTTTCATTATTTATTACCAATTTTCAGAATGTTAGAAAAAAAAATGGGTGTGTGAAAGCACTTATTTCAATGGGTAAACAGTGGAAACAGTGTCAGACTTTATTTTTTTGGGGCTCCAAAATCAATGTAGATGGTGACTGCAGCCATCAAATTAAAAGATGCTTACTGCTTGGAAGGAAAGTTATGACAAACCTAGACAGCATATTAAAAAGCAGAGGCATTACTTTGTCAACAAAGGTCCATCTAGTGAAGGTTATGGTTTTTCCAGTGGTCATGTATGGATGTGAGAGTTGGACTATAAAGAAAGCTGAGCGCCAAAGAATTGATGCTTTTGAACTGTGGTGTTGAAGAAGAGTCTTGAGAGTCCCTTGGACTACAAGGAGATCCAACCAGTCCATCCTAAAGGAGATCAGCCCTGGGTGTTCTTTGGAAGGAATGATGCTAAAACTGAAACTCCAATACTTTGGCCACCTCATGCGAAGAGTTGACTCATTGGAAAAGACCCTGATGCTGGGAGGGATTGGGGGCAGGAGGAGAAGGGGACGACCGAGGATGAGATGGCTGGATGGCATCACGGACTCAATGGACGTGAGTCTGAGTGAACTCCAGGAGCTGGTGATGGACAGGGAGGGCCGGTGTNTGCTAAAACTGAAGCTCCAATACTTTGGCCACCTCATGCGAAGAGTTGACTCATTGGAAAAGACCCTGATGCTGGGAGGGATTGGGGGCAGGAGGAGAAGGGGACGACCGAGGATGAGATGGCTGGATGGCATCACGGACTCAATGGACGTGAGTCTGAGTGAACTCCAGGAGCTGGTGATGGACAGGGAGGGCCGGTGTGCTGCAATTCATGGGGTCGCAAAGAGTCAGACACGACTGAGCGACTGAACTGAATTGAACTGATCCTTAGTGTGAACCATTACTTGAGTCTCAAGGCTGTGAGACCAGGGAAGGTTTCTCAAAGGTGACATTAACCCGTAACTTTCCATTCCCCTTAATCTTTCTGTGTTTCTCACTCTATACTGACTTGCTTTATAAAGTTATATTACTTTTTACATGCTCATATTTCATCTGCCTAAGTTAAGAAGTTTACTAATGATCCATGTAAAGTATTTAACACAGTGAACATTGTATGCTCCAAATATGTTTCCTTCTCTTGACTGTTTTGTACCATTTCTATTGTTTTGTGTTCTCCATCTGATTGATTTTCTGATTAGCATTCTGTTTCAATAATGAAGTAGGGCTAAATTAAGTGGACAAAAATAGAAATCTATACTATACTCACTGATCCTACCATAATGAGAACATCAGGGTAGAGCTAGTTTCTGGAAATATTTGATTACGATTTGCTTCACAGAGTATTCCACAGATTTTCCAAGATGTGTTGAGAAGTTGCATCTCGTCTAATCTATTCTTATCACTATCAAAGAGGTAAAGTTGAATAAGTGTATGGCTTATTAAATTGCTTATTCAAACATACTTGAGGATTGAATATCTAGCACTGACAATCCTTTGTATTAAAATGCCTGGCTTTAAGTATCTGTGACCGTTCTATAAATGGATCTCCAATAGGTCCTTTCCAAGTGTCACTTTTTTGATCATGAACACAGCAGGCAGCACAATGGAAACAGGTGATAATAAATCTAAGGCAGGATGTAGTTATATACTGGCTCTAGAGCAACAATCATGGCTGATTGATTAAAATCAAATCTACTACTGAAATCCTCACCATAGGCAGTATGTGTGTATGTGTGTGTGTGTGTGTGTGTGTGTGTGTGTGTGTGTGAGTCGCTCAGTTGTATCCAACTCTTGGTGATCCCATGGACAGTAGCTCACCAGACTCCTTTGTCCATGGAATTCCACAGGCAAGAATACTGAGTGGATTTCCCTTTCCTTCTCCAGAGAATCTTCACAATCCAGGGATTGAAGCCAGGTCTCCTGCATTATAGGCAGATTCTTTACAGTCTGAGCCACCAGAGAATCCCTAGGCAACATATAATTCAAAAAATAGAACAAGATGAAAAAAGTCAATGAAACAGTGTAACATAGGCTGGGACTTGAACCCAGTCTTTTAATTGAGATCACACATCTGGTCTCAGGACATAGTGAAGCTTGGGTTCTTTACGTCTTAATGCAGAAAAAATTCAGTGTGAGACAAAGTGATATGTAAGAAGTAGATTTATTTAGAAAGATACACATTCTATAGACAGAATGTGGTTGGCTCAAAAGGTGAGAATGGCCTTGGAGAAACATTACACAGAGTGTGGACCATCTAAGAACAGGAGAGGTCCTAAAATATGGGGTGGTTAGGTTTTATGAACTGGATAATTTCATAGGCTAACAAGTTGGAGGATTATTCCAACCATTTCAGGAAAGGGACAGAAATTTCCAAGAATTGGTCCACTGCCCATTTTTTGACCTTTGATGGTCAGTCTCAGAACTGTCTTGGCATGGTGTGTGTTTCATTTATCACATGCTAATGTAATACAACAAGCATGTAATGAGGCTCAAGGTCTACTGGAAGTCAAATCTTCTATCATCTTGAACCTAGTTGGTTCTAGTCAGTTAATGATGTATCCTCAAGGGCTGTGTCATTCTTTTAGAGGTTGTGTCCTGCCTCCTCCCTCCTGTTTCATCAGCATGTTTGATGACAGAGAAAATGGTGGCAGAGTCTGCACTTTTTTTTAAACAGAAGAAGGAGCTTAGTGAAAAGCTGCTGTTAACTCTCATGCCCATTCTTAATCAACCTGGATGCTGTAAGTAGTAGAAGGAAGAGAAATTTGGGGGCATACCATTATGAGTCTGAATACAATCGATGGCCTAGTAGTTCTAGAACTTATGGATGCTGCTGCTAAATCACTTCAGTCGTGTCTGACTCTGCGACCCCATAGACGGCAGCCCACCAGGCTCCCCCACCCCTGGGATTCTCCAGGCAAGAACACTGGATTGGGTTGCCAATTCCTTCTCCAATACATGAAAGTAAAAAGTGAAAGTGAAGTCACTCCATCGTGTCCAACTCCTAGTGACCCCATGGACTGCAGCCCACCAGGCCCCTCCATCCATGGGATTCTCCAGGCAAGAGTACTGGAGTGGGTCGCCATTGCTCTCCCAAGAAAACTATATGCAGGACAAGAAACAACACTTAGAACAAGATGTGGAACAGTGGACTGGTTTAAAATTGGAAAAGGAGTACATCAAGATTGCATATTGTCACCCTGCTTATTTAACTTATTTGCAAAATACATCATGGAAAATGCCAGGCTGGATGACTCACAAGCTGGTATCAAGATTCCCAGGAGAAATATAAACAGTGTCAGATATGCAGATAATGCCACTTTAATGACAGAAAGTGAAGAGGAATTAGGAGCCTCTTGATGAAAGTGAAAGAGGAGAGTGTAAAAGCTGGTTTAAACCACAACATTTAAACAACAAATATCATGGCAGCCAATTCCATCACTTTGTGACCAAAAAAAATGGGGAAAAAGTGGAAAGAGTGATGCATCTTATTTTCTTGGGCTCCAAAGTCACTGAGGGTGGTGACTGCAGCCACGAAATTAAAAGACACTTGCTCCTTGGAATAAAAGATATGACAAACCTAGATAATGTATTAAAAGGCAAAGATATCACTTTTTCCAGTGGTCATGTATGGATGTGAGAGTTGAAACATAAAGAAGGCTGAGCGCTGAAGAATTGATGCTTTTGAACTGTTGTACTGGAGAAGACTTGAAAGTCCCTGGACTGCAAGGAGATCAAACCAGTCAATCCTAAAGGAAGTCAGTCCTGAATATTCATTGGAAGGACTGATGCTGAAGCTGAAGATCCAATACTTTGGCCACCTGATATGAAAAGCCAACACTTTGGAAAAGACCCTGATGTGGGGAAAGATTAAGGAAAAGAGGAGAAAGGAGTGACAGAGGATGTGATGGTTGGCTAGCATCACCTACTCAGTAGACATGAGTTTAAGCAAACTCAGGGAAATAATGAAAGACAGAAGAGCCTGGTCTGTTGCAATTCATGGGGTCACAAAGAGTCATACTGAACAACAATTCATCAGAAAATAAAAATATGCTCTAATATCTATTGAGTGCCCACTCTGTGCCCACACACATCTAGCTTCTTTACATGTATTAGCTCAATTGATTCCCAATTTATGAAAAAAGCTATAATTATCTCCCCCTAATGAGCAGCAGCAAGAGTAACCAACTTTCTTAAGAATATGAACCTAGTAAATGGCAGAGCCGGGAGGTAGGATACGGAGTAATAAATGGGACCCTAATTTATAATTGGCCAGTGAATTCAGGAGCAGTACTTGTTGCAACACAACACAGTTGACTAGAGCATGTAAAACATGCAAGGCGTTCAAAATCCTGAGCAGCTGTTTTATGGTGAAACAGAAGAAATTCCAGGAGGATATATGTGGCAATGATTATTAACTGTGCAACAAACTGGAATCATGAGAGACACATTATGGAAAAAATATTAGACACTATTGGGTGGAAAGCCAAGGGAGTGATAAGACAGTACCTTCTGTGAGTGCTCAGAAATGAGTGGCTGTTAGCAAGAGTTAGGAAAAATCCCCTGGAGAGATGGAAAATGTTGACAAAGAGAAAGGAGAGGGTTTATTTGGCATGCAGAACACCACATGCAGAGTGGCCTTGAAAATGAGAGTAGCATGTTAGACAAACTATGGGGAGTCCTGTCTGACTAAAGCAGAGGCAGAGTGGGACATTAGAAGTAACACAAAACATCTCCAATAATCACCTTTATGGGACCATTAACTCAGTTCTACAAGGAGACTCCTTATGAACTTGTTCCAGTATAAACCAGTCCTGTTGAAAAAGGTAGCATACTTGAGTAGAAATGGAAAAAAAAAAAAAACAGAATAAAAAAAAAATCTCAAAATATTCTTTTGTTAATAAGGACTGATTTGGTCAATTATTTTGTCAGTGGTTTCCTATTGTCACTATTCATTGAAATTCTGAAGTCATTTCATGCATATTTATAGAAGCAAATGGTTTGTTTTATCTAGATTTTAAATCTTTTTAATAAAGTTCCAAATATTTACATTTTGGAAAATAATGATGAGAAACTGGAAAGAGAACATAGACTTCAGGTAAGTGGAAAATAATTTTCTGGGAATTTTTTTTACTTTATTTTTTAAGAAGTGAATTTGTCAGTGAACTTATTGCAGTATTCAATTCATTGAAAAGTAATAGAAATTATTTAATAATTATTATTGTGCTACTATGAATTATATCATACCAATCCATGATTATTCATACAAATAAAAATAATGAAAATCAACAAAATACTAGAGTACAAATCAATACAAAATAAAATTTCATTAAATTTTAATTAAAGTTGGAATAATATTCATATGAAGGCGCATCTTCCCAAGTGGTGCAGAATCCACTTGCCAATGCAGGAGACACAAGAGATGTGAGTTTGATCCCTGGGTTGGGAAGATACCCTGGAGTAGGAAATGGCAACCCACTCTAGTATTCTTGCCTGGAAAATTCCATGGATGGAGGAGCCTGGCAGGATACAGTCCATGGGGTGGCAAAAGTTGGACATAACTTAGTGACTAAACTACCACCACTCCGTAAGACACAGATTTCTTGAGGTCTGAGTTAGAAATTCTTTCTGGAGAGAAATGTGAGATCTGATAGAAAAAAAGTTGAGGTTAAATTATAAAGTCCTTGATGAGTATCTCAGGCATTCAGATTTTATCCTATATTCAGGAAAAGATTTCTGAAGATATTCAAGCAAAGTGAGGAAGTAATATTCAGGAGGCCCAGTATTCCTGCCACAAGTTAGGGAGACTGGGAAAGGTATCCAGGGAGACCAAATCCAGATCTGTCGAGGTAATTAGAAAGGAGACGGAGACAGTATATACCAAAAGATGACTGGGTAAGGGTATTGAAGACAACCTGACATATTTAGAAAAGAAAATTCACACTGCTTTGTCACTTACCAGATAAAACAGAAATTCGAGAAGACTCAGGCGATGTGTGACAGAGCAGCAAATAGTGGCACCATCACAAAATAATTTGAAATAGAGAGTAACAGCTCATTGGAGGCATAAAAATATGTTTAGGTGGAAGATTTAGACACAGCAGCAAGACATGGATTAAATCAGTATGTAGTTATGGAAAGGTTATGTTAGAGGAAGCCATGCTGTATGCTCCTAAAGGGACAGTCTGCACAAAATAGTGTGGCAACAATAGCCTTCTTCATGACACACAGTGAAGAAACGCCCATGGAGAATACATTATTCCCCCCTCCATAGGTCATCCACATAGGGATCCTAACACCAATTTCTGTCAATAAAAAATATGGAATTTCAAAGGTAAGCCCAAGTAAAGTATTTTTTCCTCTTCACAGTCACATACATCTTTTGAACTAAAATAAAATATTTCACATATAGTCACTTATTTTTTTTTGTTGAGCAGCGGGTTTATTATTCATTTACTAGAAAAAAAACATGCTTAGCACAAAGATATGTTATGTAGAAAGATAAAACATAACACTTCTCAGATTTTCACTGATTTTTGAAAAAGACATTTCTCAATTTGTAGAACTGTATAAACACAGACATGAAAAACACTAACATCACAGTTTTAAAAAATTGGCAAGCACATTAACAAAAATAAAATTAAGCTGGTAACTTCGGAAACACAGCATTCTGTAAGATGTGTACATATTTCTTCTGGAAAATATCTACATGTTGGTTCCAAACTCATTTATCTATAGGAGTAATTTGAATTCAATGAATATTTAAACCCAGTTGTATCAAGAGATAAACAATAACCATAGGCATTAGATCAGGAAGAAACTGAGTTTTTAAGATAGAGAGGCATTCTTATTTAAAATCATCTGACCAAAATTTAGCTCTAGGTGCACTGAGTAGTTTTATTGATCAGATTAAAGTTAGCAGTGATGAAATTTTCAGTTGACTTAAGTTGCTATTACTATCACTATCTTAAAATTATTGAGACCAGCTTTTTATTATGCGTAAATAAGATTTATTTCTTTCCATCTATGTAATAGCCCTTTAAAAGGTAAGAACTTAGATGAGTAGACGAATAAGGAAAATAGTAACAAAAGGACCAATACGTGAGATAAGTGAATAAAATAATTTAACTCAACTAGCATTTGTTATTGTTTAAATGATATCCTATGAAAGATTTACAAAGAAGGTGACTCAAGGGCCAGACTCCATGCACTTTAGATCTGTGCAGGGAGACAATAAGTTCTGTGTATGTGACTCAAATAATGGAAGGATAAAATCTTCAAGGTAAAATAAACTGCAGGTGCATCATAGTGTATGTCAAAATGCAAAGAAAACCCAGTGTCATCAAAACAGGTTCCAAAGAGAAGATGTACATGTGATTACTTTCTAAGAGAGGTGTAGGGTTTGGCACAGAAACTTCAGATGGGTAAATAACATTAGATAACTTCAGTGAAAATGGGCAGGCTGCTTGGAAGCCAGAACAACTCAGAGAAAACCTAAAGAGGAGGCACAGGAGGCAAGGTGGGCAAGTTAGTGGAGAACCTTGAAAATAAGGCTGGGGCATCAGAGTTTGATTTAAGAGCTAGTAAGGAGCCATTATAGGTTTTTAAACAGGAAAGTAGCTTCAAAGATGTTTAGATGTTGTGTCTCTGTTATGTTACAACAATCTCTTGGGTTGAATGAAAATTTGATCAAATTCACACACACATTGATCTGGTCTTTCACTTTGAAGTCATCATGATTGACATATGATACAGTTGATGTGTATATGATGAAAAGCTAGACTCAAATATCCTATCTGATAATCAACAATCTCACTTTTTAATAAGACATCTGTAATTGAGTAGGCTGAAAATTATTGAAAAGATAGTTTCCAAGAATTTCTTTCCAAAGGATGAATTAAACAAATGCTCACAGTGCTGTGGTCTGAACTGCCTCTCCTCTGACAAATCCATATGTTGAAGCTCTAAGTCCTAATGTGATGGTAGCTGAAAATGGGGCCTTTGGGTGGTAATTAGGTTTAAATGAGGTCCTGAGGGTGAGACCCTCATGACAGAATTAGTGTCCTTAAAAGAAGTTACATCAAACAGCTTCCTCTCTTTCTCTACCGTGTGAGGACAAAGCAAGGAGGTCATTTACAAAACAGGAAGAGAGCCCTCATCAGGAGCTGAATTGGTTGATGCCTTGATGTTGGGTTTCCAGCCTCAAGAACTATGAGAAATTCCTGTTATTTAAGCCACACATACTATAATATGTCATTATGGCAGTTTGAGCTGTCCTTATAAACAGTCTCAGCTACTTACTGATCCTCTGTCTCCACATCATCTCTTAAATTGTTCTTGGATTTTCTTTACATGGGTAGCAGTCAAGGAGAGCATGAACTCATGATTATTGAATGCTTAGACAGCAACTCTTAGATGCTCTACATAACTTAATCTTGGTAAAAATATGTGACACAATGATCTATGGGAAGTATTTCAGGACAATTTATTGAAAAGTGGGATAGAAAATGTACATATTTTATAATTCACAATTAGGAGTCTTCTAAAGAGTATACATATATAACTAATTTATATCTGGTAACCACAGGGAACAATGGAAATAGAACACTCCTTGATAGCTTTTCTCAGGGATAACCAATAATTTATTTCTCTTTTATTGTCACAATTACCACAACTATCTAACTACATAAACAGTGTCACTACAAACCACAGGAAGATTGTCCATCTACACTTTACTGAGACAAAGATGATGGCCATTTATGTGTTAAATGTACAACAGGATGTTAAAAAGAGGTGATTTTTATGTATAAAACAAGATGTGGCACATATTTATCATCAGGTTTGATTTCATATGTATTAGGTCAAGAAGCAAGCATAGAAATATTTTGGCATTGAGTTGTTATTAAAGTTGCAAATAAGTAAACTAGAGAAATAAATCCAGATCTATAATAGGTACATTAAAATAGGACATTAATTGGCTCCTCAGTATTTTTGTGCTAGTTTTTTTTCTTTCCTTTTGTTTGTTTTTATATATAAATGAGTAATATGAATATATCACAAGTCAAAGAAAAAAATCTCAGCCAAAAAGAAGTACCGATATATGAAAAACAAATGAAAAATTAGCAGGTATTTTTGCTTACAAAAAATTTAAACTGCAGAGTCACAAAATATATATAAAAATGCCACATTGAACGAGGCAAGCATCCTCTACCCAAACTGGTAGCACCCTCTGAAAATCAGCTGCCTTCCATCCATGGGGTCATACTGTGGTGACAGACAAAAAGGCATTAGGAACTTGTGTACCATCAGGGGACTTGGCCCCATGGGTCATCAGTTCTTGGATTGTCATCCAGTTGTCCAAAATTTTCTTGTTTCTTTTCTTCATCATCTTTTTGTGACTCAGTTCAATGATGTTGACCTCCTTCTTGCCCTCGCTGCCGCTCTGGGGACTCTCCTTGAGACACTCCAGCCGGCTCCGCATCATGAACTCGCGGCGGCGGCGCTGCTCCTTGGCCCGCACCAAGTGCTGTTTCCTCTCCTCTTTGCTCCAGTACCGCCCCATCTTCATCTCGCTCATGGTGTCATCGTCCGTGGTCATGCCACTCCGCTCCTCCTTGATCTTTAAGGCACGCTCCTTTAGAATGCGGTCCCGCACGGGTCTCTTGGTGATGTACCGCGTCCCGTCACTCCTGATTTTCACCTTCCATTCCATCTTGGGTTCTGAGCACTTCTGAGACTCCTTGCACACGCTCACCAAGCTGAGCTGACTCTGAGCGTACTCGACTGCGGACTTCTGTTGAATTAACTGCATGTAGCTTTGATAATGCCTGGCGTGTGCTGGGATGTTTGATATCTGTAGGAGGAGCTGTGGTAAGGAGAGAGATAAGGGATGTGTTCGCTGCTGGTCTTCTCTGGATCAGAAAGCTTGCTGCTCTCTGAAGTCTTCTCTTTGCCTTCAATGACACAGCCTTGTTCAGAGGTTTTGGCTTTGGTGCAGAACTCTTTAGTGCTCTGTCCAGAAGAGGACTGGTTGGCTGTCATTGTGCTTCTCAGGTTTTTCTTATTGGTGAGGCTGATCACTCTTGGAAGCGAACTGTCAGGGGAACGGTCCACAGTGAGTGGAGTGCTTCTGCAACTTTCAGCTGTGTTGTAAGCACTGGAACTGTCTTTGTCTGACTTTTCTGGGTGTTCAAGGATGTCATCTAGTTTTCCCCTCTGGGTATCTATGCTGGTGTTATAACTTCGGAATCCTCCATCATGCAATGCCCAGATATCTCCATACTGGTCTGTCACTTTCTGGAGCCTGTGAGCCTGCATGATAGTTTGGCACTCAAGCTCAATGTTTCTCAGTTCTTCATTAAGCAACTGCAGTTCGTGCTCCACTCCCTCTCGTCCTCCCTGATTGCATTCTATTGTGCTGCGTGAGTAATACAGGTCATACTCCCCATGCTTCCTTATCTTGCATTTGAGCTCCAGGAGCTGCCGAAATTTTTCACACTCCTCATCTTGGTTGCCAATACAGTCTGAGTCAATGTATTCACCAGACACAAAACTCTCATTGCACTGAAGTTCAACACTTCCCAGAGTGTCTTGGCTCTGCCCCAGCTCTCTTTTGCTTTTCAGAGAGGTGCCATTGGGATCCTCAGCTGCATTCTCCTGCTCTGAGCTCTCATCATTCCGCACGCTTTCATCTGTGCGCCCCACTCCACTGTCCTTCTCATGGTTGTTGGATGAGGATGTTGCCGTATCTGTTGTGCCTTCTTCTTCTTCTTGTTTTTTTGGCTGGGAAAATAAAGTTACGAGAAGAAAGAAAGTTAATTATTTTGAAAACTTCTTTGAAAAAACAATGCTTCTTGGCAAAAGTTCAGCTCTAGAAAGCTACTCTAATTTTAGTATCCATAACAGTTTTACAAATAAAGGTAACTGGCTTATGGCAGTCCTTTTTTTTTTTTTTTTTGCTCTAAAATAAAGAAAACAAAAGCTGCTTGAATATGGCTATGCTACTCACTTGGAGATAACTAAAACAGGATACATTAAAATAACTAAAATCAAATGAATGATTTAAAGTAAGTGATTCTTGTCTTAGGCTCTCTTTTAGTTGAGAAAGTGGAGTGAAGTTGTATAAATGAGATGACTTTGTGAGTTTCTGAGGTGATAACATACAAAAGGATGAGTAAGACAGAATCCCAAAACAGTCTTCAGCAATGAAAGTCTGGAGTTCAGAAGCCACATCACTTGTTACTATTTCTTTTCTTCATGAACTTGTCTCAAGTTCAAGAGAAACTTCTCTGGATCTAGTAATACACTGATGATAATAAATGAAATATCACAAAATTTCAGGAATAAGTATCTGAGTCCAAGACCTTCTGTCCATAGATAAGGAAACTTAGTCCCAGATAGATGTAACTTCTTAGGCAAGAAGTCTAGGAGGCCAGTGCCATCTTCCATGGACAGGATTTCTTTACATCCAAGGCACTATATTCTTGCATACATGTACTTTGGCTTCAAGGCATCTCCATTTCATGTTGTTCAAAAGCAACAGTAATGTCTTAGGATTCATTGGGTTACTTTAAAAGATTTTTCTATTCTTAGCCAGTAATTTCCTTCAGAAGTGAGTTTTATTCTACTGAGAGTAAAATGATGGCTCCCCTCAAATCTGAGCAGCACTGATTGCCAGACAAGGGCATAATGTCAAAAAACAGATATGTAAGTAAATATATATGTGAACTTCACTCCTTGGTAATTTTTGGTTTTTCAAGCAGAACAATTAACTGTCACTGCCCTAGGGAGATGCATCTAGTTGTTTCTCCGTGAATAGCATAAAGTTAGTCTTCTATTCTATCACTTCTCTTATAAAAGTCTACAAATACAATTTCTAGATTGTTTTCTCCTTTGTCTAAGTTTACTTACTTTTATACATATATACATTTTTCCTTTTAGCAGGAAATAATATAATTAGATATAATTAAGCCTGTTAGTGTCAAAGAAAGAAAGGATAGGTGATAATAAATAAAATAGGTTTGAAAGTGTCAGATAATTGTTGTTTTCTTCCAATCAAGTAAAGGCAGAAAAAAATATAATGAACTGGAGGGAGAACATGACCACATATCATGTTAATTCTAGGATTCTCAATCTTTCCATAAAATATTTTCCCTCATTTGTTGAGAAGATACTATGATCGGTTTAAAATGTCTTATTGATAAAAAAAAAGAATGTTAAACATAAGGCACTAGTGGTAAAGAAGCCGCTGGTCAATGCAGGTAGATGTAAGAGATGTGGGTTCGATCCATGAGTCAGGAAGTTCCCCTGGAGGAGGGCGTGGCCACCCACTTCAGGATTCTTGCATGGAGAATCCCATGGACAGAGGAGCCTGGCAGGCTTCAGTTCATAGGGTTGCACAGAGTAAGATACAACTGAAGTGAGCGGACATACATAAGTAATTGTAACTAACAACGGAAAACTTGATACATCACTATATTCGTTGCTATAAGGTGACAGCAACATCAAATGTGGTAGCATTTGCATACTGTGCCATAAAACCCCCAGGCAAAAATATTGGAGTATGTTGCCATTTCCTTCTCCAGTGAATCTTCCCAACCCAGGGATCAAATCTAGGTCTCCCACATTGCAGGCAGACGCTTTACCATCTGAGCCACCAAGGAATTCCTATAAAATCCCCAGAGGGTATTACTGATATTGGACAGTTTAGTTTGTATACCACAATACTTATATTTAAATTTTCTCCTATCTAAAAGTAAGCTGAAAAATACAAGAAGGTGATATTTTTCTTATGGAGTATAAATGATAGACAAATCTGTTGACAAAATGTGTGTCAACAGCAGTCACAGGACCAAGGAGAGCATGTAAGGTGAAACTTTCAGATGAATGTATATTTTAGCTTTTATATATGGATATCAATTTTTAATTGCATTTATCTTTCTTTTGTTACTGGTTTATGAGTACATGTGAAAATAAAAAGAGTTTTCTATTCTCAAAACTAAAATTCCTGATTTCTGATATAATGCTACTCTATAATTTATCATTTCCCTATGGAATTATCAGTGACAGGAAATGTTTCTACCAAGACATTTCTAATGTAGTGTTATTGTTTATAAGGGCAAAGGACTTTTAAACGTTTCTGTATTTCTCATCATTTTTCGGTCTCAGGGTGAAGAAAAATTTCTACACAGTGAAAATCTAACCTCAGGGACATCTTGTGTTACCTCAAAAGACCTAGCATTTGTATTACGTCTGATGAGTAGGCAGCATCTGACACCGTATCACTTCACCTGGACAGTATTTCTCCCTTCTTTCTTTATTCCAACATCCTCCTGTCAATTCTGTATCAGGTCACATTTTGTCTCTAAGGGAGAAAAAGCCTGGAGCAAGGACTTTCTTGCTCATAACCAGCAGCTGCCACCAAAAAATATCTCTATTTGTGGCCAGTGTTGAAGTCATACATAAAAATTTCAGTCTGTCCTCCTTATATTGAAAAGCAATCACTACAGTAGCAGCATTGCTTTTGAGCACAAACTACTGTTTGTGAAGTGGCCACTGAGGATCCATGGTGAGCACACATGGTTCTGTCAACTGTAGTTTGCAACCTAATTATTAGTATATGCGCACACACACACACACACACATACACACACACACCCCTCTCTGTTATGGGATGTCAGCATGTCACCCTATCTCATCATTCAGTTTGGTAAAATGATAGGATGTTTGTGTTTTATGTTCCTAAGCCTAGCTGTCCGTACTTTTTAAAATAATAATCTTTTAGGGTGAGTTAACAATTAATGCTGAGAATAGGATGAAAATTAAACAATCAGCAGATTGAGAGCAGAAGTGTTAATACAATTATATCAGGGAAAAGAATGACTTGAATCTGACATAAAAAAAATCTAGGCTATATTGATCTTAATTTTATCTAGTAAAAACAATGACAACAAAAATGAAAAGATTCCTAAGGCTCATTTGCCACAAACCACACTTTGACCATTCACCAGTTATGAATTACTTAAAGGGAGGAATTTTGCTCATTTTGTTTGTATTCTCAGGATCAAATGTGGTACTTGAAGTATATCAGGGGCTCAGAATTTTTTGTTGAATGAATATGTGACCTTAAGGCAAAATGATGTCAATAATCTCATCTAACTACTCTTAATTCAGTGTAATCATGATATCAAATATCCAAATAAGATCAGTGGCTTAATCATGTCATCATCTTCCTCAAATAGATATTCAAACATCTACATTGATATTTTAAAATTAAAAAAAATTACTTTTTGGGGAGGAGGAGTTACTTCATGAGATATAGTTTATCTCCAGCTGGTGTACTGGGAGGCAAAATATATTTTTACTATTAAATTTCTGAATTACATTGAACAGTACCTGAGTCAGCACCTGAATACTACTGTGCCCTCCATAATGGTCCCTAAGCTTCCCAAACTAAAAATATTCTTAATAGAAAAAATTGTATGTATTTCCTCCACTTCATTTGAGATGATCTTTTGCCTTCAGAAATTACCATCACAGAGATGTTCACTAAAACTCTTTGATTTTTTTTAAAAAATTTCATTTAAGATTATGCATTTAAGGAAGAAGAGCATCGTTTCCAAAGATGGAGTTCAGATCGTGGTCCTACCTGCTCCACCTCATCGGCAGTGCGCTGCATTGCTTCATTATGCTGTTCTTCCACCATCGCCAAGTTCAACTCCTCTAATAATTCATTCCTTTCATCTTCCAGCCAGCCTTCATCCACCTACATAAGAATACATTAGTACCTTATATTCTGTTAGTGAGGGCTCATGCTAAAATAGGGTAAACTTAAATGGTGATGCCTGACTAGTTCCTTTTATCATCATGATTCTCTTCAAAATACCAGCCTCCTATAGTTCACCTCTCAGAAGGAAGAAAAGGTGATAACAAAAAATTGGGCTCTTATGCTTTTTATCTTTCCTAAAACAGAACTACAGATTTTCTCTCATAACTGAGTAGATCTCACAGCACAGAACATTACCGTCTTTCAAAATGTATGAAAAGCATGTTGCGTAATCCACAGCTGTCACGCTCATTACCTCCGACAGTCCCCGTGCTAAAGAACTGCAGTGGTACTAATAGGGCGATGAGAGGGCCTTTTTCCTTATCAACCGCCTCAAAGCAACTCCACACAAAGTGCCCCTCTCAATACACACACACACATACATGCTACCCTCACTCTGTTTTTGATTTTGAGGTGGACGACTTTCAAGTTAACAAGATGGCTCCTTGCCACAAATACACACATTTATTTTATCTGGGAAAAAAAAAGGAAAATTCCAAGTTATTCTCCAAAACAAAGTGACGCTATGGTATAACTATTGTGATTCATTTCTCAGAGCCAATTCCAAGGAAAAAGACCTTACATGTTGCACATAAGGGTGAGGGAGCAGTGTGAAGCATGCAGAGTTTTGTCTGTGGGTGCTGAAAGCAGGTATTCTTGTGGGAGTCTTACACAAACTAAACCAAGCAAATCCTTTTGGCTTCTTAATTCAAAGGGAAGTGGAAAACTCATGGTTATCTTGTTAATATGATAAGTGTTGACAGTCAATACAGATAATTTGCCTCAAAGTGGGTTTTTGCAGCTGGATTACATAAATTAGCTGCCTATACTGATTGAATTAATTGAATAATTGCCAAAGTTCTTCTTTACTCTGTGTTACAATGGAACAGCAGTTTTCAAGTGAGTCAAAATTAACAAGAGTGGGAGATGTTTTCACTACCAGACTAATGCTTAAGCACCAAGCAAACACATAAAACAGGCTTGTCTTTAAGAGAGCTGAACTTCTAAAACTTAAACACAAATAAACCTGTGTGCATGCTCAGTGTGTCCAACTCTTTGTGACCTCCATGGACTGTAGCCTGCCAGGCTTCTCTATCCATGGGATTTTCAGGCAAGGATACTGGAGTGGGTTGCTATGCCCTCCTCCAAGGGATCTCATGATCCAGGGATCAAGCCCATGTCTCCTGCATTGATAGCTGGTTTTTTTAATTTATCACTGAGTCACCTGGGAATCCCTGAGAAAACATTAAATTGCATCAGAAGAGGCATTAGTGTATATGCATCATATTCATTAAAAGAAGGCAATCATAGGTTTCTTTTTTATTTACTGAAGTCTACCTAGATCTTAAATTATCTCAAACTTGACTGGGCCAAAAGCATCGATGCATTTATTCATCCTCATTTATTTCAATTTGGCCTGAATAACTTGACCAAGTTCCACCCCAGTCACTTTGATATGCAGATGAGCTATGAAAATTAAGCTGGCTAAAAATTTAAATTCAGTCCAATTCATAATTGTTCAAGTTTTATATTTTTAATCCCTTTTAAGTTTCATGAAGTTGCAAATGCCAGACTCCAAAAGAAATTACTTAAAGCTAGAACTGTTTATTTTTTATAAGCATACCAAGGAATGTTTCTTTAATCAGGTCAAAACAAAATATTTGCCAACATTGATACAGTGAATGACAGAACAGAATCTTTTGAAATTGAAATGAAGGGGTGGGGAAGACAAAGAAAACAAATGATAGAAATTAACAGTTTCCTATAACCCTTTTCTTGTTATCTAACCCCACAGATCCCTGAGTTGCCATGGGTAGTTAGCATCCGTCTACTTTGATAAGGTGTCCCTCTAGGCTGGAGGGATACACAACACACTAAGTCAGGAGAGATTCTTCTGGCTCACCTTTCCCTGTCACATTTCCCATAATGTGACAGACTGGCATAAATACAGCAGTCTGAGTCCAGTGCTCTGGCAGACTGACTTTTCCCTGGAGCTGAGCATAGTCATAATTATACAAGGGGATCTGTCTGTACTGCAGAGGATCACACGTGGTATCTCAAAAAAGGATCAACCCGCACTGTCTCAAAAGTTCTCTACAGTTCTAGCAAGAGCCTGTTCTCACCCAGTGTCCCAAGGGGAATAGGGCAAAATAGCAATATCTTTAATGGTCTAAGGAAGAAATGGGCAGAAAATGAAAGTAAGTTGACGTTGACAGGGAATGGAAGAAATGAGTTATTTAAAAATATTGCATGGTTGCACAATACTGCCCCCAGCAACTCTGTAGATCATTTCTGAGAGTATTTGAAACATTATTTTTAAATGGCTAGAACAATGACACATAAACTTCTACTTTCCCTAAATAAAATATACACACAAAAATGCAATAATGAAATATATTGAAACTGATGGGAAGATATGGTGACATAAATACAAGTTTTGTTTTGTGTTGCTTTTGCCACCTTATAGCATGTAATGCTTAAATTACATTTTAAAGTAGGTGTTACAATGCATTTTCTTTCCTTATTTTTCTAGAAATCTGGTTTTCTAAAGGCAATCAGCTTCACTCCAGTGTCATTATGACTTCTTCAGGATCAAGGGGCTAAGGAAGATCCTACTTTTGTCAGACAGGATGGTATCCTTCAGAATCAGACGATCATCTTTTATAAATTGTGGAAAGTATTGTTTGAAAATTCATCCTCCAACATTAACTCTTGGGTTAGGAATATAGTCAGTTATTCACAAACACCACTGGTTCTACTGAGAATATTTATGCTATCAAAGATTAATGGGATCTGGTCTTATGTTATTAACTTCTATTCTTTCCACAGTACATTATAGCTGTTATATGGCATAGTAAAGGAAATGCTTTAATTCTAAATTAATGAGGTTGTCTAGCAATTACATGGAAAGGGCAGGGAAACCACAGGATAAAGTCAAAGTATCTTTTCTACAAAGGGAGACTACTGAGCTCTCTTCAATTTACCCTTAATTTCACCATTATGTATTTAGCCTCTTTTTTTTTCAAGAAAATGGGGTCATTGAGATTAACTGGTTTGCCAAATTTCCAGGTAATTAGTGTAATTTCATACATATTTTAATAATTCACTCTCACATAGGCAGCCCAGCCAGTTGCAGCCTGTCCAACCCCACTCCCAGGACCTCAGGTGTACAACTTCAGTCTGCCCTGGGCTATGGAAGACTTATGGGAACCATTTAGAATGGTCAAGGGCATAAAGGAAATATATGCGGAAAGGGTGATCCTTTATAACCACTATATTCGAGTCAGGATTCAGTCTGACACTGAAATACACTTACTCAATGTAATTTATAGATAGGATGTAGTTACTGAGTCTGAAAAATATCAGATCAATAACCTAAAAGACAAATGGTGATATAACCAACTTCACTCAAACTACTGACAGAAGGATAGAATGGTGACAACGTAAGGTCCTTTCTGCATTGCGGTGGGGGATAAAAAGGACATAAAAAGAAGTACCGATAGTACTTTTCTTCCACCATTACCTCTCCTTTACTTTCATGACATCTCCCTCTGTAAAGATATTAAAAAATTCCTTAGAAGCTATCAGTTTGGTTTTGGCCAGACAGATGTGTCTGTCATGCTAAACTTGGAAAAAATTCATCTCCTATATGTGGAACCACATCATGCTACCTAAGGTCTTTTATTTGATAAGGCACTCTAAAAAGATTTGAGTTGATAGCAAGATATGCTAATGTTTGTCTCATTAGAGATTCTTTTAAGATACCTTAATATGCCAATTAAGTATTTTTAGATGAAAACCTAAAGCAGGGGTGCACACAGAATTAAATATCCTGTAAAGTCAATCATTTTTCATTCATTAATTAATTTTAAATAACTGGCAAGTGGAAGGAGAGAGTAATTATTCAATTTCGTGTTTCTTTTTAAAAAATAAGTTGTTCAGCTGCCTGTATGTGGAGCAATATTAAGGAGTCTTATAATTGTTTTGATAAGGTTGGCAAATTGGGAATGATGACTGGATTATATTTTGTATGCCTGGTTTTACAAATAATGGTGGCACTGAGCTGATGTGGAATAGCAGACAATGAACCTAAGGTTCAGTCCAAGGCTTTTGCTCTGTATTCTGACCTGACTCTCTGGCCTTGCGACCAGCAGCAGGATTCTCCTACACTCATCGCTAGACAGCTGAGCCACCGCCGCCTCGCGATCCTGGACGTCTTCTCCTTTATCTAGAAAACAAATGAAAGTGGCGCATTAGTTTCCATTTCCACAATGCTGCACACAATAAATGGCAAATATCAGCTCATTTATGGTAAATGTATGGACAATGAAGCTCACACAATGGGCTCGTCTTCAGCCCCTCGGTGGTAAGTGCCTTCACTCAATTACGCGCTTACTGTAAGAGCCATATCGATCCCTGAAGGATGGCGGACATCAGAGGAAGCAGTTATGTTCATAAATGTCCAACCTGCGCCCTGGCAACATACATCTAGCAACACAATTAACCAGCCCCTGACAGGTGACGTTCATCTTTCTCCGCTCAGAGTAATGGAAGTGTCACTCTGAGATAATGGTGCTGGGGAAAGCAGGCCCAGCAATACCACAACTGAAATCCGTCATTCTGCGCGCTTGCTGTGAGCCAATTAGAGGGCCCCCGTGTTATCTCTCACCGGGTGATGCTCCCGGGGTGCTGCTGCTTGCATTTTCATTTAATCATCTCATATTTGCATGTGGGTCTGACTCAGTTGCCCCAAATCACTCTCTGGATATCTTTTGATGCTTAGCTAATCAAATGAGAACAAGCTTATTGGTAACATCCTCGTCTACTCCCAGCTCCTTTCTCAGATTTATCTGCTTCTCTAAAACAACAAAACTAATGAAATAAGGTTCAACTCTTAAGTATACTTAAATTTAAAAACTTAAATGCTTTTTTAATAGGAATGCTTAATGAAAGAAGGCAAGCTTAAGTAAATTTTTTATTAAAAACAATAGCTTCTAGTAGTGTTTGAAATGTACCATTTTTTTCCTAAGTGCTACAGAGAAAATAAGGTTCCTAAAATTTGCATTTTAAACTACATTTTTATGTTCAGAGGTATTTAGTTCTTATTGATGTATTTTTTCTTTGCCCTTTATAAATTTATTTTACTTTATTAATCATTCCATTCCATAGAAACAATGAGATTTTTGACCCATAACATATAATCAAAGAAAGTAGAAATTTCAATTGAAGAGGTCAAGTAATTCTACTAAAATAAGTATTAATTATGTCAATAAATTAAACAAAATGTGGCTGCACTGACCACTATTTTCAATAATTAATCTAACATCTTTCATTGAGAATTTCTTCTTAAAAGCGTGAAGTAGACTCCTGAGGTTTTCTCCTTGTGGGTCTCCGGGATTCTGGCTGACTCATGAAGACGAAGACAGACATAATTATCTGAAGACAAGCTCAGGAATCTCATCTGTGCACCACAATCAATGATTCTTATAGACATATTTAGTATGAAGGAAGCAGACAATAATAGTCAAAGGAGGGAAAAATCATACAACCACATGCTATATTTTCTTACTGTAATCAAATGAATAGCTCCTCAGTTTTTCACTTGTGTGTGTGGACAGGAAATTCAGCTTTTATAACTTTCAAATCTATTTTCTTTTCTTTTTGCAATTTCCAAATAAAATTTATCAAATTAGAAAAAAAAAAAAAACTTTGATTCCAAATTGGGGACTAATGACCAGAATGATATGTTGTAGTTTTCTTTTTTTTTTTTGTAAATATATATCTGAAAAGCTATTTCTGTACTGGGTCTAAGGCCTTTTTTCCTTTAAATAAACATAAATTGGCAGTGGAGGATTACTCCCCCCACCTGTGTGTAGTTTAAAAATAATAATATGAAAAGTTTTACTTTCTTTAAGTTTTGAGGGTTTGTACCCCTTTCATAGTAATTCTTGTAGTATATCTGTGATGCATCTATCTGTCCATCTTTCTTCTTCTGCATCTAGTCTTTCTTCTTCCCGCCTCTGTAGGCACATTGATCCTAAGGAGAATGAGTTGGATGATCTCACACAATTTATGTTAAACTTTTATGAAAAATTTGAAATGCAGTTCTCACTTTTTCTCACTTCCAAATTCTCCATGTAAATTTTACTTACCATTAATCTAAACACTCTTCATTCATGTTAATGTTACTATTATGTTTTCCTCTATTAAAATGCAAATAATAGTGCCTCTCTAAGAGGGCCGATACAGGATTAAATGGGCTAATATTATAAAAGGTTTAAATAAGTGACTTGTATACAGAAAGTGCACCAGGTTGGTATATATTACTATTAATGCTATTGTTGCTATTATTACTATGATTATTTATGTTTTAATCCCTCAGAAAGATTCTTTTCTTCTAAACAAAGCAAATATATTAAAATTCATGCATAACAATGAAATCCACAATAGTAAACATAGTTCTAGCTTAAGATATATCTATTTCATATGTATTTTTAATTCTTAGAAGGTCATCAAGAAACACTATGGCTGAGTTTGATTTCCTTTATAGTTGGTATTCTTCTATCTCCTCTGTGAACTCATAATGACCAGAGCGATGATCTTCAGTCTGGACATTATGTCCTTATTTTGGGAGGACAGATTGTATATTGTAGAAACAGTTTACCTCCAGAATCATAGGTGGAGTGAAATAAATTTGCCACAGAAAACTGGGATTAATATGCAATTTTTATTTCTTTTTTAAAATAAAGGTCACCTGAGCCACTTGGTTAGTAGATTCCATTGTACTTGGAACATTAGTTTGATACTCAGATTGATATCGAGACAAAAAATGCAGCCATAGGTTTCCTCAAAGATTCTTCTCATGGAATGAAAAGACTTGAGGAATGGAAACAGAGCTTTCCACCTTCATTTGTTTTGTTTCCTGAATGATGGCTCATAGCTTAAGGATTGCTTGTGGGAAAACAGCTTCCTATGCCTGGAAACACCATGCAGACAGAAAGAGTGAGGGAGCCAGACGCAAAGGGAGGACATGGATGAGGAATGGAGTCATCACTATTAATGAAAGACTTCATTTCAAGACGATAGAGAGGAAAAAAGAGAGGAAGAAGGCAATATGTAACTTTGTTATAAAATTTAAAAAAAAGCCCACTAGATAATATATCTGTCTCATTTTCTGTGCATGGGCATATGTAAACATTAGTTTCAAAATGGATATTGTCTTGGCTTAGAAGAGAATTGTGGCAATTACAAAGAGAAATCAGCCAAAATCCCACTTCAGGCCTAATCTTTGTACATGCTTGTATGTGTGTGTTTGTGTGTGTGTGTGGCTTCTCAGGTGGCACTAGCAGTAAAGAACCTCCCTACCCATGCAGGAGACACAAGAGATTAGTGTTCAATCCCTGGGTCAGGAAGATCCCTTGGAGGAGGATATGGCAACCCACTCCAGTATTCTTGCCTGGAGAACCCCATGGACAAAGGAGCTTGACAGGCTATAGTCTATAGGGCAGCAAAGAGTTGGACATGACTGAAGCGACTTAGTATGTGAATGTGTGTAAAAACTTAGAAGTCTAGAAGTGTCTTCATATAGCTTCTTTTTTGTTTAAATATGACAATTTTTAGGTTTTTCAAGTCAGTATACCACGGGCAGGTAGGCAACTAAAGGTTTTGGCATTCAACCAACTATAGGTGGTAGAATTTCTTATTTGAAAACCCAAAAATCTAAGCAAAAGAGGAAAGATTTATGTCAAATGTATTGATATTTCACTGTGAAAAAGAAGGCAAAGGAAGTGTAGAGATACAGAGGTGAAATAAATAGAAATAGAAGGAAAATGCTGCTGCTGCTGCTAAGTCGCTTCAGTCGTGTCCGACTCTGTGCGACCCCATAGACAGCAGCCCACCAGGCTCCCCCATCCCTGGGATTCTCCAGGCAAGAACACTGGAGTGGGTTGTCATTTCCTTCTCCAGTGCAGAAAAGTGAAAATTGAAAGTGAAGTCGCTCAGTCATGTCCGACTCTTAGCGACCCCATGGACTGCAGCCCACCAGGCTCCTCCATCCATGGACTCTCCAGACAAGAGCACTGGAGTGGGGTGCCATGCCTTCTCCTAGAAGGAAAATAGTTATCCAAAAAAAGCAAGTAAGAGTAGGGAGAAATGCTAAGGACCCGTTTAGGTAGAGAAAGAAAGAACTGATTAGAGGTCTTATTGCTCCACTGTTTTGTTGAGCTTCTGCAGGGTTTTGTCAGGGAATGATCCTTAGAAACATGACTGACTTTTCTGGCCAAGATTAGAATAGTATATACTTACATGCAATCTATATGCTTACCATGCCAAAGAGAATGTGAGAATAGAGCACTCTTTCCTTTAGACAGTCAATCATGTGTGTGTCTTTAATTTTTCTCTCTGGCTCAGCACTACACTTTTGTTAAAGGACTTCCCCATATTAATTCCTGGGAACACATCTGATACAACCAGTTTATAGCAACAGCACAGCAAATAGATTGTCAAGCACTTGCAGAGAAAAAAACACATGAGAGCTAGAATGTGTTCTCATGAAGCTGGGTCATAGTTTCTCTTCTGTATGATTCCTACCTTCTATCAGTATTGTGTGAATACCCGTGTGTGTGTGTGGTCACTGAGAAAGGTCCTCTAACGTCCACGGAGCACTACAATTAGAAAATTTTAGCCACACAATGAGGGCAGAGCCATAGAAGTACTATACTTAGGTCCTTGTGAACAGGAAATTAAAATCACAATTGCTTTAACAAGATTCATTCAAATTAAAGCCAGCCAGGAAAGCTAAAGGATGAGAAGATATCCTCTTTCTCCTATTCTCATCTCCCTGGGAAAGGAGTCATTAATTGTTCATCACAGTGTATCCCATAATCTCCTTACCAGCCGCATAGGAGCTATTTGTCTATGAGTACAATTTTGTCACGGTTTTTTTTTTTAATATAATTTTACTATCACTCTTAAGACTCTTTGTTTCCTGTGTGTGCAGATAGAATTGAATTCTAGGCTTTTTAATGTGACAGGTATTTATTCAGTGACATATTTGTCACTGAATATAAACTAATCAGGTAAACCACAGCACTTTATCAATCCTGCTGCTGTTTCAATGAACCAGCTCCATTACGAAATGCCTTATTATCCAGAAAAATTTTTATCTGATAACTTTAACTGCCCACAATATAGCCAAAAATAAGGAAGTGTCAGAACATGTGGTATGCAACTATGGAAACACATGTACTCTACATCTGTTGAACTCTACCTGCAGAACTAACAGATGCCACTTCACTAATTGTATTCGTGTATTGTGTATCTCAGAGAAGGCAAGGCACCCCACTCCAGTACTCTTGCCTGGAAAATCCCGTGGGCAGAGGAGCCTGGTGGGCTGCAGTCCATGGGGTCGCGAAGAGTTGGACATGACTGAGCGACTTCACTTTCACTTTTCACTTTCACTCATTGGAGAAGGAAAAGGCAACCCACTCCAGTATTCTTGCCTGGAGAATCCTAGGTACAGCGGAGCCTGATGGGCTGCAGTCTATAGGGTTGCACAGAGTCGGACATGACTGAAGCAACTTAGCAGCAGCAGCATTGTGTATCTAACTGTATTTTACTTACTGTATTTGGAGTGTGGTGAGCTAGAAACTAGGAAGGGAGTCATTGAGGCTGCAGTATTGAATATGGGGTGTGGTGAGTAGAAGGTGACAGCTGGTAACAGCGTGAGGAAAATGACAAAGCACAGAAAAAGTAGCCAACTAGGGTCATTTAATATCAGGGCATACAATCTTCCAGGCCTTTCAGTCACTGAGCATTTTACTCCATTATAGCATTGGGTGGTGATGGCTGGGTAGGATGTGACCCTCAGCATCAAAGGAAGGTTATATTCTTTTCAGTTTACTTAATTGAAGATATTAACAAAGTAAACAACACATTTAAAATGATTCATAAGTCAAATACTAATGAAATATTTTTGAAGCTTCATTATCCGGAAGACACACTAAAATAATACGCTTTTTATTAACGAGGATACATAGTTAAAGCTTTACTCCTCCATCTATTCTGTCACTCTACTGTATATCTGTGTTTCATCCCTCATTTACTCATATGTGTGAAAGAGATATTGAAAATAGAGTAGCAGACAAGACTAAGTCTTAACTTCTTGATTCACTTTTCCTGCCCCTGAATTATCCAATGACAGACATATCCCATTTTGTTTAACCACAAAGGAGTTCAATAAAGTTGAAATTATATATTCTTGAAGTTTCCTGAGAACTAGTGGGACCATAATTAATCTCCATTTCTTTCCTAATTGGAGCTTTAGTAGAGGATCCCTGATGAAAAAGGAGTTCTGTGCCTCTCACTTGAGAAGGGAAGGAGTATGGAGAAGGGGTGTGATTTGCTGAGTGTCCCCATAAAGAAAGGAAAGGAAACAGCAGAAGGCTGAGTAGGACAGCCCTCTGGTGTGGCACAACTTTCTCACAACAATGCAACATTGTACTGTCATCATCTGTGTTTGCAGCTGTTTTCCTAATTACACAGCAAGTGCCCCAAAGTCTGCCATGGCAGCTTGTTTATTTTAAAGCCATGGTTCCAGGTAGAATGTTGAATCCAAATGTATTGAATCAAAAGAAATATTTTTCAGAGGTTCATATCTAAGAAGGAGAAATGGGAATGATAGATATAACAACTAAAAGTTTTACAGAATATATCAACAGGTTGTAACTTCTTCAATGTGTCATTTGAGTCCTCCTTTTTGTTTTACAGGTGTGATCTGCTTCCCTGGTCATTTAGATGGTTAAAAAATCTACCTGCAATGCAGGAGACCAGTGTTCTATCCCTGGGTCAGGAAGATCTCCTGGAGAAAGAAATGGTTACTTATTCTAGTCCCTAGAGGAGGAAATGGCAACTCATATCAGTATTCTTGCCTGAAAAATTCCATGGACAGAGGAGCCTGACAGGCTGCAGTCCACAGGGTTGCAAAGAGTCAGACACAGCTGAGTAACTGAACTGAACAGGAACCCACTGCAGTATTCTTGTCTGGAGAATTCTATAGACAGAGGAGCCTGGTGGGCTACTGTCCACAGGGTTGCAGTATCGAACATAATGGAGCGACTAACACTTTCATTTTTTAAAAAATTTTTTCTACAGTGAAATTCAAAGGCCTCTGTTCTTATTTTGGGGGTTAAATTGGATACAAGAGCTGGGGTGCTGTGTGTCTTCCTACAGCCACTCTTTATGGGAAAGGACTCAAAAGTGACAAAGCAGGTCAAGGAAGATTTATGATAGAAACTTTGGCTTTCAAGGTTTTTCCTGATTTGGCTTGGAACTCTTTCCAGTTTATACACCTCCCATAAGGTGCTTACCATCTCTGTTGTAAACTGAAATTTAGTCCATCTCTATGTTTTCACATGTCCATCCTCCACCTGTCCTCAGCAACTCATTTGTAAATAATTAAGACTTCATATTTCTAAACTTTCATCATAATGGAACACTGGGATCACTGTTTACCTAATTTATTGTGGAAAAGGCAGCAGTAAATGCTGGCGATGCCAGTAACAACAGCAGTTCGTGCTTATTACACACCATACACTTATTTCTGGCCATGCACTTATTACTCAGTAAGCACATCACAGGCTTAATCACATCTAACCTTTGCCACAATATATTTTCCTGTTATCATTCTTTAAGATGAGGGAACAGTCTTACAATGAGAAGTTAAGTAAAGCTTCCAAGTAAGTGATGGAGCTGGAAGCTGAAGTTGAGGTATCTGAGTTCAGAGATTATACCTTACTAAAATTATTATTAATAATCCTTAATAAATGGCACTATAAATTGTTTTTAAAAAAAGGTTTGAATGATAGCTTTTAGTTTTGTAGATGTTACTATCCAGAAACAAAGGGAAATTATTTTCTCTAATATTTTTCTGGGTATGAAATAAAATGAAAGCTGTTGGACAGACAGAAGGAAACTAGAGAAAATAACTACACACGTACTTGCAAAATACGATCCCCTTCTCGAATTCGGCCATCTTTGGCAGCAATGCTGTTTGGATCTACCTGTAAGGGAGAGGACACAGTGTCAACTGGATATGCAATATCGTCCCCAGAAACTTAAATTTCTTTTTAAATATGGTTCATGTTTTTCTATTGAGTTATAGAGGGCATGCCAAATTTTTCTGTCAACTGATTCTAAAAATGTTAATGAGCTATTTTAGAATTAATCATAATAAAATTAAGGAGAACGAAGCCCAATTTGATCTGTAGACCACTTTTCTCTCCCTCCCTCTCTTTCTTTCTTTCTTCCTTTTATCCTTTCCCCCTTTTTTATTTTATTTATTTTTTTACAACTGTTCACTCATTTCTGTATCCCAACTGTCAGACGTTGTTTTCAGCTGACTGATCCTCAGATGATGTTAATACCAGAATTCTCTGGACCCAGGAAATGTACTTTCTGCTAGGGTGATTTTTGAATCCTGCCTTAGCTGTCTGAGAAAACCTGATAGCTATATTCTTAAGTCCATACTTATTAAAGGGATTTCTGTGTTACGATCACACAAATTTATAAAGGGATTTATAATCTATATAGCTCAAAAAGTGAAAAAAAATCCTACCCATGCAGATTATTACGAGACACTACTTTACATGTAGAGTGAACTATATTAACTATCATTTATTTTAGAATAAATAGATATTTAAAGCTCTTTTAAGAGCTTATCCACACTTTAATTGGCCAAACTTGAGTATGACTTACTGTTCACTGGAGGTAATTTCATCTAGCACATTTCACATGATGGCTTCCAACCATTTACTGGAGCTTAGTCCAGCAAAGCCTTTGCTTTTTTTTTTTTCCTTTAAGCAAAATATTTCAAGTGTAGCATAAGGTTGATCTATCCTATCCAGATGTTAGATATTACTTTCCAATTAGGTAGTACCACCCAATAAATGAGTTTTAAGTGATCAGTCAAGAACAAAAGACACTATAATTACATGTTTGATGTACAGGGAAACATTTTTTCCAAGTACGTATGTTCTGTTCCTGTGGCTTTTCTTACTATCCCTGAAGAGCAAAGTTCCAAAGCTGACATGTTTGAATTGTAAACAGAGACTTACCTGAAGGAAATGATGGATAATTAATTAATTGCATCCTATTTAGAAGCCATTCACAATCTAAAACTTTGTCTTCAGAACTATAATCAAACTAATATTAAAATTCTGTATTTGCACTTCCATACAAAAGAGCCGGACATGTCTGAGCTACTGAACTGAACTGAATTGAACATATTACAAAAGATAATTCTGCATGTGTTGCCTTATACTTCCTCACCATAATCAGAGGGGGTTTCATAGTTGTTTATTAAAAAGAGGTATATATGCAAGTCAAATATTCTCTGGAAATTTTTCCATGGTAAGAACTAGCCATAGATTTTTTGGTAAAGTGATAAAGATTAGCATTTATATTTATAGAGTTTCATAATTTTCTAAGTGCATTATCTTTTCCTAGTCTAAAAACCTCTATAAAAGCAATATTAAAAGCATTGTTGTACTGAATTTCTAGTTAAGGAAGCTGAAGCTTAGTAAGTTATGTAATGTTTTTAAGGTCATGGCCAAGAAAATTTGAAATAGCACAGCAGAACAATTAGTATTTAGTTTGCCTAACCTCTGAGTTCATGCACATACATATAATATGCATGATTTCACATCCATATGTGTGTATACATATACATATGCAGGGATTAGATAACATGCATACATATATACACACATGTACTTGCAGGTACGTGTGTAATTTTTAATCATATCTGCATATATAATACCTTACTACTTCTCATAAAATGATTCTTTTGGGAGTTTCAAAAATCACCTATAATAATAAACTTTGCTTCACTTTTTTTCAAATGAAAATTTGAAATAGCACAGCAGAACAATTAGTATTTAGTTTGCCTAACCTCTGAGTTCATGCACATACATATAATATGCATGATTTCACATCCATATGTGTGTATACATATACATATGCAGGGATTAGATAACATGCATACATATATACACACATGTACTTGCAGGTACGTGTGTAATTTTTAATCATATCTGCATATATAATACCTTACTACTTCTCATAAAATGATTCTTTTGGGAGTTTCAAAAATCACCTATAATAATAAACTTTGCTTCACTTTTTTTCAAAATAATTAACACTGAAGGTATTTCACATTTAAGTACCTCACTTTTTAAATTAAAGTATAGTTGATTTTATTCTTTTTCATATTCTTTTCCATTGTAACATTATAGGATATTGAATATAGTTCCCTGAGTCAATACATCACTTTTTGAAAGTGATTATGTGGTGGAATAAAATGCACTTCTTGGATATGATATTCAAATTTATCAATCTTCAGCAGAGTAAAATATTAGATTTTTACTAAATATTTATATTTTAGATTTAAAATATTAGATGTGAATATTAGATTTAAAACAATTAGTTAATGTGATTGCTAACAAGTCAGATAAAAGACACAGCAGGGATGGAAAGACAAGTGTTTGCTGATCAAAAACTTTGCCTGACTTCCTGCATATTTATGGGACTTTATTCAAATTTAGACTATGTTACCATTTTTGCACTCTTTCTTACTGGGATTCTGCAGTGAAAGCATCCACATTAAATAAGCTGATAATAATTACATTGCTTGGGCAACATAATTTACTTCTTTAATTGAAAATGACAAGTACTGGAACATGGCCAGTTCTTCACATTCAAGCCTCCCAAGGATTTTCTCACTGTGAGTCATTTCACTCCATTGCTGGCTGTCTGCCTCCCCTAATCTCTCTTCCATGGCATTTCTTACCTTGCTGACATAAATGCCGGTGTCTTCTTCATCATCCGTTCGGTAACAGACTGTCAGACCCAGCTTCTCTTGACTGCTAACACGACACAACTCGACCTCCTGGGAGAAAAACACAGAGACCGACATTTATCTCAGAGAGAAATCCCACAGCAGGATGCAGAACTCACTGATACTCTCTGAGTCATTCTGGGATGTTTTCACAACTATTACCTGACATTTGAATTAACCTATGTTACCAAAATCCTCAAAATTCACTCTCAACATACATATCTGTATGATCAGGCCAACATTTTAAATTTTAATTATAAAGCTGGAGGTGCAATTTTTTTGCATTGTTATAAAACTTAAAAAATTCTCAAATGATGTTCAAATAAAATATGTATAAATCAATAATGTGGAATCAAGAAAATACTTGAGAATGTCAATGTAAGTAGCAAAATGTTTATAAAATTATTCATAGTTCTTGTGTTTTTATTTTAATAAAACAAAATAAGATTAAAATAAAAAAGATGAACTGGACTCTGCATCAATTCTTCTTTGGAGTTCTATATATGATGATAATCAGAGTTTTGTGTATCGAGGCCAAGGTTTTCTATTATCTTGTAGCAACTCTCAGCCTTGGAAAGAAATGGGTTCATCCAGGCTGCAGCAAGAGACATCAACAGTCATGTGGGCAGAGGCAATGATTCAAAATGCAGCAGTAAATGAACAAGGAATCACATTTACTGAAACACATGGCTAAAGGGCTTGAAATGTCAGTCCTTAGGTAATGTATATTGAATCTATTTCCTGATTTATGTTCAGTAAAATAATAATAAATTTCAGTGTATTTCATTTTTATATAATGAAATAGACTTGTACTGCTCTCAGAAGCAGATGACTTTAGAATAAATTGCATAATTCCAAACAGTAAAACACCAATTGGTGCTCTTATCACGGAGAACGTGTTCCTATTGGATGGAGCATATAAGGCCCTTTAGTAAATAATCAGATGAGGAAGAGCAGAATAAATTTAAACTGGAAATGACCAAATGACCAGATCTAGACCAAGTTGCTAAACCTCAGGTTTTGTGGGAGTTATGAATTTTTCTGTCTTGCTTAATACTCTTTTTCACTAGGGCCTAAAACAGGGACAGTCTCAATGTGGGAACGCAGTCCATGCTGGTTGAAGGATAATGGCTTTTATTTCAAAACATGTCTGAGTGTCTGTCATTTTTTGTAAACCAATAATCAATCTTTCCTCTTTAATTGGAGATAGATTTTGTGTACATGCATTGTGTGTGTGTGCCTATGTGAATGAAGGAAATAAAGTTTAATATAGTATCCATTATTTCAAGTAGTTACAGGACTAAATAAAGAGATACTCAGTTTCAAACTAGAGGATATTTCCAGTACATGCTGCTACATTTGAACAAGCATCTTCCATTTTAACTTTGTATTTCAGTGAAGGACTTGTCATTGGAAAATAACCATTTATTTTAATGACATACTACAAACTATATGTTTCTACTTGCCATAGGTAAATCCTTAACAAGGATAGATTGTACAATCATAAGCTCCAGTGACCAACAATTTCACAGCTAACAGCAAATAAAAGAAAATTTAAATCTTGCACCTTGGGACATGTACTGCAAATTGGTGAAGTACATGAAACCATGACCAATGCTGACTTTCCAGCTGGTGGACAAAGATACTCTAAATTACACTACAGGGCTTAAAAGGGGCATAGCATATGCTGAACAACAACAAAAAAACTCTTCACCTAGAGGAAAAATAGGAAATAGTGACATGTTTTATCACCAGAAGCAAAAAGTACACACTCATGAAGGGCATTTTCAAAACTGGCAACAGTTAATGCCTCCAGAGGGAAAGAATGCTTGACTAAAACTGTAACATTATGAAGGAGTTACAGCAACAAAAGAGCTCTAATTACAGCAATCAAGTATATACAGTTAAGGAGTAAAAAAGTTTGTGATTCCTAAGAGGCCTACAAGGAAATCTAAACATCCCATAAAGAACTTATGGGATGAGAGTGGGAACTTAAAATTAAAGCAAACGTGGAGCTGAAATCCATTGACTTTGTCCTTCCAATAGCAAAAGAGAAACACCCCACATTGCAGGAAGTCATCTCCAGAGGGAAGCATTCCTTTTCTGAGTGTTTTTTTTGCACTCTCAATGGCGTACTATTGTTTTGGTGTTTGCTTAAAAGATGCGTGTCTAAATATCTTATAATAAATGTGGAACCAATCTATTAAAACAAAAAAGGCAAAATCATCCATACAACATCAATATTGCAAACCATTTAATAAGAATTCCAAGGAAACGAAGATCTGAGAAACCGAGGTCATACTGAACCTAAGCAAAATTGTGAAGCAGGTCTCAAAATTACCCACAGTACCTTTGTTTTCAATAGCATCTCCTCCCCTGCCCTTTTAAGATACTGGACACCCTGCTTCTATTTCTTTAGCTTCCTGGAGTTCCTAAGGTCTGCTTACCTAGGAAGACATTGGTATTCAGGTTTGTCATCCTAATTACCTCCTAGCGAAACCTGGCCCTTGCTATCATCTTCCATTATCTCACACGTAGCTCTTGAGATATAAAGAAAATAATAAATATTTCCCAAGGGGATCATTATTAATAATTTTTTAAATGTTGTCCCATCCAGTGTTTGGTTTACACCAGTAAAGACTGAGCAAACAATTCTTACTACAAGCCTTAATTCAAAGGACTGAACTTATGGAAGTAAGATTCCAGGCTCTGAAGAAGACTCAAGTGAGATTTCCTGCAGCCCACAAACCATCTAACACCCGCCTCAAAAGTGGACTTGCAATTCTTTCTTTGGTTGAGAATGTTTCAGGTATTATATATTCCATATTGGTCCACAGAAGCATACACTTTAGAATCAAAGTTTCTTTAATTCTATGACCAAATAATTTATAAGCTGCTAGCTGTAGACCATTTTGTTGGTATGAGGCAAAGGTGGCATTGTAAAGGCTGCTTATCTGAAAGGCATCCTCTAGCCCAGGTTTCATTTAGTATTCTCTTCACAGTGCACACAAGCCTCTGACTTCTGAAGAAACAACCTCCTGGTAATAGAGAATGTTTTCCCTAACAACTTTCATGCCTTTCCCTCTGTCACGAGGACGCTGTTTGATGAAAAACATAAAAGTGAAATGCTATCTCTGTACATTTTCTCCATGAAGACAATTCTTGGGCATCTACAAATCAAAGCCAAGCCCGCCTGGATGGCACTGCTAACCATCCATAAGGCATTTGTGACTAGAGTGGAAGAATCACTTCATACACCTGGTGAAACCACATTAATTTAAGATCTTATGTTCTGGGAATATGTATAATCCCTTAAAAAATCATGCCATAATATCTAATCCTGTGAGAAACTGATTATGAAGGTTGAGGGTGGAGTAACAGATTAAAGTTAGTTAGTAGAGTTTACTGTGAAACATCCTTCAAATCATAGAAAGAATGGAATTTTTATATAAATTGGTTGCATTACAGTGCTGTGAAAGTTTTATATTTTAATGATTCGGTCTCAGGTAGAAGAAGGAAGTCAAAAAATATAAACACACTTTTGCTCTTCAGGTGGAATTCTCTTGTTGGAATAGCTGAGCCTTGAAGCTGCCTGCAATGTCCTTTTATTAGAGTGTAATTGCTTTACAATGTTGTGTTAGTTTCTGCTGCACAACAATGTGAACTTAAGCAAAGTTTTTCTACACTCTAGAGAGCTTGAGGCCCATGGTATGAGTGAGAAAATTTAGAGGCAATCAGTACTACAGGGCTTCCTCTGAGGCTCAGTGGTAAAGAATCCACATATAATGCAGGAGCTGCATGAGACATGGGTTCGATCCCTGGGTCAGGAAGATCGCCTGGAAGAGGGCACAGCTACCCACTCTAGTATTCTTGCCTGAAGAATCCCATGGACAGAGGAGCCTGGCAGGATGCAGTCCATAGGCTCACAGAGTCGGACATGACTGAAGCGACTTAGCACAGCACGGCGATCAGTACTACACAAGTCAGAATGAAAACAAGGGCTAGACAGGATGCTCACCAATACCACTGACAATCCAGAGAAGGGGTCTAGTGTGTTCATATTTTTCTTTTAATTTTATTTTCTTTTTATTTATAAGACAACATGTGTTGTGTTGTGCTTAGTTGCTCAGTCATGTCCAACTCTTTCTGATCCAATGGAATATAGCCCAAAAGGCTCCTCTGTTCATGAGGCATTCTCCAGGCAAGAATACTGGAGTGGGTTGCCATGCCCTCCTCCAGGAGATCTTCCCAACCCAGGGAGAGAACCCAGGTTTTCCGCAATGCAGGCAGATTCTTTACTATTTGAACTACCAGGGAAGCAAAGAATACTGGAGTGGGTAGCCTATCCCTTCTTCAGGGGAACATCCTGACCCACAAATTGAACTGGGGCCTCCTGCATTGCAGGCAGATATTTTTATCAGCTGAGTTACCCTGGAAGCCCCATAAGACAACATATCCACTATTTTATCAGCTTAGCTTTAATCATATATAACTATCTTAAATTTTGTAATGTTGATTACTAACCAGTGAAGTACCACACTTAGTTGTTCCAACAAGATCTTCATTTAAAATGAATTAAATGGGAATCAAGATTGCTGGGAGAAATATCAATAACCTCAGATATGCAGATGACACCACCTTTACGGCAGAAAGTGAAGAGGAACTAAAAAGCCTCTTGATGAAAGTGAAAGTGGTGAGTGAAAAAGTTGGCTTAAAGCTCAACATTCAGAAAATGATCATGGCATCTGGTCCCATCACTTCATGGAAAATAGATGGGGAAACAGTGGAAACAGTGTCAGATTTTATCTTTGGGGGCTCCAGCATCACTGCAGATGGTGATTGCAGCCATGAAATTAAAAGATGCTTGCTCCTTGGAAGAAAAGTTATGACCAACTTAGATAGCATATTCAAAAGCAGAGACATTACTTTGCCAACAAAGGTCCGTCTAGTCAAGGCTATGGTTTTTCCAGTGGTTATCTAAGAGTTCGACTGTGAAGAAGGCAGAGCGCCAAAGAATTGATGCTTTTGAACTGTGGCGTTGGAGAAGACTCTTGAGAGTCCCTTGGACTGCAAGGAGATCCAACTAGTCCATTCTAAAGGAGATCAGCCCTGGGTGTTCTTTGGAAGGAATGATGCTGATGCTGAAACTCAGTACTTTGGCCACCTCATGTGAAAAGTTGACTCATTGGAAAAGACTCTGATGCCAGGAGGGATTGGGGGCAGGAGGAAGAGGGGATGACAGAGGATGAGATGGCTAGATGGCATCCCTGACTCGATGGACGTGAGTTTGAGTGAACTCCGGGAGCTGGTGATGGACAGGGAGGCCTGGTGTGCTGCGATTCATGGGATTGCAAAGAGTTGGACATGACTGAGCAACTGAACTGAAGTGGGAAATATGAAAACTTTAACCTCCATATCCATGAGAATCTTAGAGACTCTATTATGGAAAAATCATTTTGATTCACTATCTCCTGGATAGTGAAAATCAGGAATAAATTTCAATAAGAAATAAACAAAAAACCTCCTGAAATACTCAAATTGCTGTCACAATTCAGGTTTGGACACCTCAACTCCAAACATTCATAACAAATTACTGCAACTAGTAACTAAATCACAGTTTGTAGAGATATTAGGATAAATGTGAAACACATAGTCTTGTCTTTACATTGACACCTTTTATCTCACTGAGATGAAGTGAATGGTTGGTGAAGACACAACCACCTTCCCTTCTTGATGATGTTGTCACAAAATATAGGTAGTATTTAACCCCTAGTTTACTGTTCTTGGAGACTTTCTCTTTCTGGATCTTTGAGAAATAAAGGTGCCACATTTTCCTTGACCCAGACTGTCTCCTCCTTGCAGCCTCTGAATCACTTTAGGAAGTCTTAAATTACCCATTTGGAATAAATTTTACACCTTAACAAAGAAAAATTTTGTTTATATATATTTTTGTTTATTTTGTTTATATATATTTTTATTTATTTTTATTTTTTTACTTTACAATACTGTATTGGTTTTGCCATACGTCAACATGAATCCGCCATGGGTGTACAGGGAGGGAATGGCTTCATGAGGCCCGTAATTGAGTCCATGTCATGAAATCTGGATCAGGAATAGAAATGAGAAACTTAACATCAAGGTGAGTGTGAGAAGTGGTTTGTGTCATTCTACTGTGCAGTTTCAGAGTCAGGCCAGCTTCATGCGTACCTGCCCCTTAATGGGCTTTCGCTCAGCCCTGCTCTGTCTGCATCAAAGAACAAAGACGGGAGGAAACCACAGAAACATGCTACTTACATCAGACATGTTTTTCCCTTATTTTGAGCTTGTGCCTTTTGAGAAAGCTGCACTTGTTTTTAGATATTAGGATCATACAGTTTACCTTTGTAACCCTGGGTTTTTCAGAGTTGACACTTGAGATTTGAACAAAACATTAAATGATAATTTATTAGCTTATAAATGGCAGCAATGCTAATATTCATTTCGCTCAGCACCTGCATCAAAGAACAAAGATGGGAGGAAACCACAGAAACATGCTGCTTACATCAGACACGTTTTTCCTTTATTTTGAGCTTGTGCCTTTTGAGAAAGCTGCACTTGTTTTTAGATATTAGGATCATACAGTTTACCTTTGTAACCCTGGGTTTTTCAGAGTTGACACTTGAGATTTGAACAAAACATTAAATGATCATTTATTAGCTTATAAATGGCAGCAATGCTAATATTCATAGTCATTTTTTGTCTATGTTTTGTGATTTGTATGTTAGCTCTTGGCTGGTCTCCATCAAAATAACTCAACATATCATAGCAAACTATGGAAAAGGCTACTCCACAATGTTATCTCCATAGTTGCTTTACTTCTAAAATATCCACTTTAGCATCTCATGCTCTGATCAGCTCAGATACTCTTCCATTCCCACTCCAGCATTTGTGCTTTCTCAGGGGACCTTGAACTAGTTGACTTTTCACTATCAATATAATATTCATAGTCATTTTTTGTCTATGTTTTGTGATTTGTATGTTAGCTCTTGGCTGGTCTCCATCAAAATAACTCAACATATCATAGCAAACTATGGAAAAGGCTACTCCACAATGTTATCTCCATAGTTGCTTTACTTCTAAAATATCCACTTTAGCATCTCATGCTCTGATCAGCTCAGATACTCTTCCATTCCCACTCCAGCATTTGTGCTTTCTCAGGGGACCTTGAACTAGTTGACTTTTCACTATCAATAATTCCCTTATGCCCTCTCCTCTCTCCTTGCAGTTAGTAACGATACTCTTAAAATTCCAGAACCCCCTCATTGTTCTCTGCCTTCACCATATCACCCAGCAAAGGGCAATCACTGTTAAGCCCAACTGTTCACTCCCTTGGGTTTTCACCTAAATGGCTGCAGTATGGTCCTGGAGGAAAAGGCACAGTCATACAGACAACAGGGACTACTTTCACTGTAAATTCATTCCCACAAACCTCAAATGGGCCATCAACACTGGTCGACAATCCCATATGCTTCCCTTGTGAAGCTGCTCTTTTCATAAATTTTCCAATAAAGTATGCCCACTCTCAGCTGATGGCCTCCCCTCATACTTCACAGGATACTGCTAGTGCTGAGTCACTTCAGTCGTGTCTGACTCTGTGCGACCCCATAGACGGCAGCCCACCAGGCTCCCCTGTCCCTGGGATTCTCCAGGCAAGAACACTGGAGTGGGTTGCCATGTCCTTCTCCAATACATCAAAGTGAAAAGTGAAAGTGAAGTCACTCAGTCATGTCCGACCTTCAGCAACCCCATGGACTGCAGCCTTCCAGGCTCCTCTATCCATGGGATTTTCCAGGCAAGAGTACTGGAGTGGATACTAAGAGATTCTTATTACTTCAACTTTTCACTCTCCGCGATGAGTATTTTGCACCCTCTTTCTCTACAACTCTGCTACGGTGTCTTCTCTCTCTCAACTCATAGCCAATCATTCTATTTCACACTTTGTGGGAAAAAAAATAAACCATGAGATGGAAACTGCTACATCTTCCCCCCATTCAGCATATTAATCTAAATTCATCTGTATCCACCCTGTAGAGTAGAAACTCCACAATAATGATGATCCACTCTAGGTTGAGGGTCACTGACAGAATCAAATAACAAAACTTGGAAGACAGAATAGAATAGACTTGGTGTTCCCCAAGCCTGAATTCCCAAGCAGAGAACTTTGATCATGTAAAGGCACCGAGAGAGGGAATGCATGACATGTTAGATGAGCTTTAAATAGTTAATGTGTGTGAAGCTAAGGGTTGAAGATTGGAGTGGGTGAGAGTTCATGGTGAAAAATAAAACTGGAAAAGTGGCAAGATCATGGAAAAATGACTACACTATATTAAGTGAGTATATCTGCAAAAAAGTAAAGAAGACTAACTGAAAAGGAACTAACATAGTCTGACTTGCAGTTTGGAAAATGGCTACAGCAGTAGCATGGCCCATGAGTTGTAGGGGTTAAGAGATGAGCACACAAGTGGAGAATGTTATCAGCACATGAAGGAGAAGGTAAGGGTTTGAATGCCAACTGTGTCAGTCCTTAAACACTATTAATATTATTGCTATTTTATTGATGAGGAAAATGAAGCATAGAGATAAATCAACTAACTTGCCCAGAGACAAGCAGTTAAGTCAGAGGCAGAGCTGAGATTCAAGTCCTAACTGAAGGAGTCAACTTCAGTTCTCAACAGCTCCTTCCTCTGTTTCTATATATAACTCATTCTCATTTTTCTGTTTTCAGCTTAAATAATATCCTGGGTAATGTCCCTCTCCATCACTCTTTCTAAAACAGGGTTTTTAAAATTCTCTACGGAAATTTAACCAATGCTTAGAAACTTCTTCACAACTATGATTATTTATTCATTTTTATTAGCAAATTTCTATTTTATTAGATTGCTTACTTTTTGTTGTCTGTTCCCTTTGCTATCCTATAAGCAGGTATTTTATATAGTGTTTTTCATATCCCACAAGCCTTAGATATGAATCAAACTCTTGAGGACAGTAACATGCCATCTTCATTGCATTCCTAATGCCAGCAAAGTCTGAGAACTTATGAGAAGTCCCACAGGCATCTTTTGGATGAGCTAACTACCATAGTGAAGTTGGATATAGACTATAATTGCTTTGGCATATTTGTACCTCAGTATAATTGTATTTAAATAAGTGAATATATTCAGAAAACTGTTCAAACAATAAATGTGACTTATTATCTTATAATCTCTGCCAACAAAATAATCAGTGAGCTGGAAAAATAAAGCAAAATTAACTATAAAGTACAAATTCTACGAATTTCTCTAGCACATTTAGTGTGTATTCACTTTATTCACCTGATACTTTCTTAACACCTGCTATGTACCAAGGCCCACATTTAGCACTGGAAACTTTTATATACCAAACATTGTGATAAATGTTTTGGGAATAATGTCACTTTTAGTTTTATAAAAATATGACAGGCTAATATAGGGTATCATAGTTATTTATGATCCAACCAGTGTTCAATTACTTTCTTTTTGGAAACATTAACCCATATTTCTTGTGCAGAATTGCACCTTCTTCTTTCTTTATCTGCTTGTTTGTTCAATGCTGATTTTAGCTTTGGGAGCAGTCATGTGACCCAGACATCAGTCAATGGGTGTATTTTATTCATTAACTGTAATGATCATTTTAAGAATGGATATTTGATAGAGTTTAATTAAGCCCATCAATATCAGGCCTGAGACCTTTGTTGAAACTACTGAGAAAAGAACACTTGTCTTTCCTGTTGTACTTGAGCCTACAAGACTATAGAAACAGCTCCGATCTTCATTTTCCCACAATATGTAGACCCTAGGAGTAAATTCAGCAAAGAGGAGGTAAAAGCCAAAAGATGGAGAAGGATTGAAATTTACTCGCATCATTTGAGCCCCTGGATCAAGTTATGCTTGAAACAGGATCTTCTGGAATTTTCAACTCAAAAAGTTAATACATCTCTTTTTCCCCTTAAGTATCTGTTTTGGGTCATCTGTTTTTCTGGATCGGAGTCCCAATTGATATTGGAATATGTTACAAATTTCATTTTATATATAAAACAATTCAGGATTAGTATTTAGTAACTTACCTAAGGATACTTAGCAACTATTTGTCTGAGTCAGAAATTGAACATAGGTTTTTTTTCTTTTACTCTGAAGCTTGTTTTTTCAATCAATACACTCTTATAGTTCAACGATGATTTAAAAGCTCATTGTCTAGACTGAGGCTTATAAACATAAAGAACTCACAAAAGTGCAAAGGCATACATGGTAAAAGATAGATGAGATGAGGCAAGCATCAAGAGATGAGCGAAAAGGGGAAAAGTTCCAGAAAGAAGCTACCTTCACGCAGAGGGTAAGAAGTTCAGTGCCGCTATTGCAAAGGGTGCTGAAGGGAATATGAACAGAGGATGCCAGAGACTTGTTAGGACCAAAGTCCAAAAGGTCTCATGACAAAAATACTGGGCAGAAAAGGGAGAGGGAGGCCAATATGCAAAATTTAGAGTGTTTCATCTTCTATAAACAACAAAGAATTATGAAACTAAGACTATTGAAAGAAAGGATTTGATTGTTTAGCATTCAGTTGAGGCAGATGCAAAATTTCTTCTATTTTATTTTCAAAACAGATTAAGTTTTGAGAAAATTAATATGATCATAATTTATTTCACAGGATTATTTGGAAGGACATTCTAGACACAATGTATTCTCCAACTTTTATTAATAGAAATGACTTCCCCACATTCACCCGATAATTTAGTGGCAGAACTAAGATAGAAGCCAAGTCTCCTAATGTTTATTCAATCACTCTTATTAACTGTTATCATGTTGGTTCTTATATTATTCCTTGAGCAATTCTTATCTGGGATGGTAAGTTGGGGTGTGCATGGAGAAGAGCGGTTGGGATGGGAAAATCATTGCAAGAAATGAGAGAAGCTGATGGAAGTGGGTTATGAAGGTGAAATGTGTGGAAGTAGGAACAAGATTGACCAGTGATGTAAGCTATAAGGTAAATTGAATCATTGCTGGGCTGGATGAATCACTAGTTGGAATCAAGCTTGTTGAGAGAAATATCAACAACCTCAGATATGCTGATGATACCATTCAAATGGCAGAAATTGAAGAGGAACTAAAGAGTTTCTTGATGATGGTAAAAGAGGAGAGTGAAAAAGCTGCCTTGAAACTCAACATGAAAAAACGATCATGGCAGCTGGTCCCATCACTTAATGGCAAATAGAAAGGGAAAATTGAAAACAGTGACAGATTTTATTTTCTGAGGCTCCAATATCACTGTGAACTGTGACTGCAGCCATGAAATTGAAAAGACGCTTCTTGGAAGGAAAGCTATGACAAACCTAGACAGTGTATTAAAAAACAGAGACATCACTTTGCTGACAAAGATCCGTATAGTCAAACCTATGGTTTTTCCAGTGGTCATGTATGGATGTGAGTTGGACTATAAGGAAGGCTGAGCACTGAAGAACTGATGCTTTCAAATCGTGTTGTTGGAGAAGGCTTGTGAAAGTCCCTTGGACTGTAAGGAGATCAAACCAGTCAGACCTAAAGGAAATCAACCTTGAATGTTCATTTAGGGTTGGAAAAGGACTGATGCTGAAACTAAAGCTCCAATACTTTGGCTATCTTATGTGAAGAGCTGCTTTATTGAAAAGACCCTGATACTGGGAAAGATAGAAGACAAAAAGAGAAGAGGGAAGCAGAGGATGAGATGGTTAGACAGTATCACTGACTCAATGGACACAAATTTGAGCAAACTCTGCGAAATAATGGATGACAGAGAAGCCTGGTGTGCTGCAGTCCGTGAGGCCACAAAGAGTCAGACATGGCTTAGTGAGTGAACAACAACAATGCCAAACTGGATCAGTGTGCTAGCAAAGAAGGACTTGAGTTGACTTTTTCTTAGAAATATTCTTTCAACCCTTTGTGTCTACAGCAGATTTAAAAAGAAGTAATAGCACACTAAAATTTCATACACAAGTGTTGTTCATTCTCTGAAAGCCTCAAAATGCCTATTGCCATTCTCACAGTATGTGTTTCACCAGGTCCTGCTTTCTTTAGTGTACCTCTACGCCTGGTAATTATAAGCTATCTTTCCTTTGAATTGCTGAAACTAGCTTTTTCAAAAGAAAGTGTTAACAGCATTTCTTTGATATTAACCATGTGCATTCTGAAAAGTAAATAGTTGAAAAGGCCAGGGTGCCCCTTTGTGTCATGGCAGTCCCTCGTTCAATGACTGTGCTTCTTGGTAACAATTATCACCATGCTTTCAATCTGGCTGTGTTTTAAGTAAAGGTGATCTGAAATGCTGTTTCAGGGTAAAAAAGAAATCATTTTGGAGAGGCAGGCATTTACTTGAGAAAGACAAAATATCTTTTACTGAAATATAAGACAACTCTAGCTATTTCTGGGTAGTTAGGTGAGTATATTAAAGGAATAAAAGTATAATCTACACATTCACAAAATGATCCTAAGGAGCGCCTAAAAAGGAACTGAGTAAACAGGGACTGAAATAGGTTATAAATATCAACACTGGATGACTAACAGTTATCAGTGCTTTATCTGACAGAAAAATGTCATTTGGGGGCCAAAATATTGGAAGACCTGTTGAATATTTAGCACAGGAACTGAGACACTGCCTATCCCTTGACAAGTATATATGGCTAAGAACAAAATGGCAGAATGAAGAGCTAGAGGGCTATGGTCTAAGAAAACCCAAGAAGGCACTATTTGGCTTTGGTGAGTAGGGCTCAAATGCCAGTCCAGAGGGCACAGAGTTTAGTAGAGACGGTAGATTTATTGTGAGCTTGAGTGCATCTGTGCTGTCACTTGAGTCATGTCCAACTCTTGGCAACGTTATGGACTGTAGCCCTCCAAGCTACTCTGTCTGTGGGATTCTCCAGGCAAAATACTTGAGTGGGCTGCCATGCCCTCCTCCAAGGGATGATCTCATCCCAGGGATTGAATCCACAACTCTTATGTCTCCTGCATTGGCAAGGGAATTCTTTACCATTAGTGCCGCTTGGGAAGCTCCGTTGTGAACTTGAGCTTAAAGGAAATAATCTGGAGCATAATAGCAAATTCTACTTTTTGACCTTGAATGGCAATATTAATCTAAATTTATCAGATAATATTCCATTTTTCATGCTCAATTTTGGGACAATATGCTGGTATGCAACATAATTTTTTTTTTACTAGTAATAGTGCAAACCCACTGTTTTCTTCAAGGTATCTCATCCCAGGGATTGAATCCACAACTCTTATGTCTCCTGCATTGGCAAGGGAATTCTTTACCATTAGTGCCGCTTGGGAAGCTCCGTTGTGAACTTGAGCTTAAAGGAAATAATCTGGAGCATAATAGCAAATTCTACTTTTTGACCTTGAATGGCAATATTAATCTAAATTTATCAGATAATATTCCATTTTTCATGCTCCATTTTGGGACAATATGCTGGTATGCAACATAATTTTTTTTTTACTAGTAATAGTGCAAACCCACTGTTTTCTTCAAGGTAGAGAAACAAATTGCAAAACTTACACAAAAACTATGAATATTCTATATTGTAAAACATAGAATAAATTTGTGTATCTGGAAGTGGGTCAAAGGAAAAATTCTTTTATATTATTATATTTTATACTTAATATTTGAGACCTTGATTGAAAATATGATAAAATAATGAATTAAATTTTCTTCTAACTAAGAAAATCCAACATATCCTCTGCCTTACCATGATCATTCAAGAATATGGTACTTTATTTAAGCATCTGATGGTTAGTAAGCAACTTGTTCTACAAGATTAATTATGAAAAGATATTTGCTGTCCCACATCTCCAGATTAGTATGACAGTGTATAATAATAAAAAATTTCTTTTTAAATATACAGTAATTGTAGGTAAAAGGTTGATCCTGATTTCAGCATTTTTTTTCATATTTGATAGGTTCTGTGGTTTGCCACTGGCCATTATCCCAGTGTTCAAAGAATTTATCTGTTAGCACAGATTCTAGATTTTTCCTTTCCTATCCCTTCTTTTTGGAGCCAGATCTCCTAGTGATTTTTTTAAGGCCAGTCTGTTATGATACATAAAATGCATTGCATCTTTATTGTCCTGGCAATAAAACTCTAATAACATGCATTAAAACCAATTAGTAAACCCAAATATCTTCTGATTTAATAATGAGAAAAGGAGAATGTACATTTATCTATTTCAGATATTATACATTGAGTTCCAGACTGGGAGACGCCCGTGTCTATGTTGACACAACAGAAATTTGTCAGTCCTTTTCAGAATTTCTCTTTATTTGAAAAGCATTCAGGAACCTTTACAGCATATGTTATTAAGGAAACATAAAAGGAAGATTAACAAAGCAGATGAAGAGGGGAAATAAATAAACCTGTTGACAACATGAACTTTATTTCCATCAGCTGGTTATTGGAGCAGGAAATGCAGGCTTTTCTAATGAGGCACTGGGCTATGACTGTGATTTTTTGTCTAAGCTATTTTATAGCGGGTGCTAGGGAGATTTTCCTGTGGTCATCAAAACAGGAAAAGGCACAAGACTTTTAAACCTGTCAAGATCCCATGAAGGTTATAATGATTGTTCCCAAATTATTTTTTCCTGTTTGGTAAAGTAGAACTTTCATATCATCAAATGTGTTCACATTACCTCCATAGATATTTCTGATCTAACTGAAGAAATTAAACCCTAAAAAGAGATCTGCTACGAAATATAACAAAAGGTTTAAAATGTAGGAGTTAAAGCTTTGCATTTTTACTCAACATTTTTACTTTTTCTCCAAAAGCTCAAGATAACTTGGTGAGTTTTATAAAAATTTTTTTTTCTTAAATCAAGAAGTAAGATATGCATTTTGAAACAACAAATCTTAGAAAGAGCTTCCCTGGTGGCTCAGAGAGTAAAGAATACGCCTGCAGTGTGAGAGTCCTACGTTCAATTCCTGTGTCGGGAAGATCCCCTGGAGAAGAGAATGGCAACCCACTCCAGTATTCTGGCCTAGAGAATTCCATGAACACAGGCTTCAGTCTGTGGGGTCGCAGAGACTCAGACATGATTGAACGACTAACACTTTTATTTTTGGAAAGGAGAAAGTTCATTTGGGAGGGATGTACATTTTAAACATTAGAGCAGCTTTCTCAAAATGTACATAACATTATTTGCAGGTATAATTTCATGTATAATATTTTCTAAGTTTGCTTGTTCTATACCTATATGATTCATGTTAACAATGAACTGTAATGTTTATCACATATTATCCTATGATCTATTTTTTAGATGCAAAATAAGTAATGGTATGGACTTTTCTGAGCTTGTAAAGTTGCATAAGAATGCATATAGTCTCACACATATGTATCAATTTTTATTGTAGATGGTATAATTTCCCCAATGGCTCATACATAGTGTATACTTGTATATTTATGTAACCATGATGCCAGTTTGTGGAATTTAGAGCAGTAGTATTTTATCTTATTGGATAGACATTTAAATAAATAATGATCAGATCAATTTAAATTATGTATTTATTTTACATATTTATTTTATACAATATTTTACATTATTTGGCCAAATGCTTTATGAACTTCTTTTCTTTTGGGCTTCTGAAAAGTAGACATGTTCTCTGTTGTTAATGAGATCAGTCTGGATATTTTGACCACTTAGAAATTAATTTCCATTATTGCATTATGTATTCTGCAGCCTGATTTGATAACTACATACAAAAACATGAATCATCAACATTAATCTGAAGTATATCAGCATCTGTTCACTATCACATAATTTACAATAGTAAAGTATCATAAATGTCCTCTATGTATACAATATGAGACTTCTTAAATAAATAAGGGGATATCTGAATGATAGAATAGTAAGATTCTGGAGAACTTTCATAACATGGGAAATGATCATTACAAACACTAAATAATAAAGCAGGACACAAATTTACATAACACATAATCATCCCCCTTTTGTTTTATTTTTTTTAGTCTTGTATTCAAAGAAAAGTTCTTGGAAGAAATGTGAGTAGTTAACTCTAGTTACTATTATTATAATAATGAGTCTTTTATTTTTAATATAGTGTTATATTTCCAACTATATTTTCTATGAGTATGTACTTACTTAGAATCAGAAAAATAAACACTATTTAAAACTAATGTTAACCATTGAAAACAAATGGGTGCTCTGTACATCACAGAAGCCCACAGATTCTATTCTTTCCCTTCTATACAACTGTCTTATTTACTAGAAAATACTAATTAGAAAGTAAAGGAAAAAAAAGATTCTGATCAATTCAGTGGAGTAAGAAGAAACTAAACACAAACATCAAAAAAATACTTTGTGTGGGTAAGAAGCTCAAATGGCTTATCTCCATCAAAAGAAGACACAGACACTAAGCCTTGGTTGTTTTTTTTATGCCCCAAATTTAATTAAGCTTTTCAGTTATGAAGTGCTAGATCCTGAAGTTGTGTTCGTTGTAGGGCCAAATCCACTCAAATATGTCAGACTTACTGGCTCTCCACAATTCTGATCTTCTTCCCAGCTTGCTTAAGGTATTACCATTGTGCCAATCAGCCCAGTTTAGGTCTTCAGAATAATATTGTACTCTCCAACTTTGCTGTTTTACAGATAATTGACCATTGCCTATAAAAGGATTCTCCTTTTCTTTCGATTCCTTTTGTTGTTATTCTAGTTCAGTCTTGTATTTTTTTCTTCTTTGCCTCTTCTATCCCCTTGAATCCACCTGGAAGATTACTGCTTGATTAATCTTATTAATATGTCCTTAATAAAGAGATGAAACTGAATACATTGTTTCATGCTCAAAAGTATTAATAGCTCCCCCTAATTACTGAATTAAGTCCAAAGTCCTCAGAATGACTCTCCAGACCTTCTGTAATATGATTCCAAACAACATTTTCCCCAATATCTCCTATTCTTCTGCTCAAAGATCTGATAGCCTGGCCAAACCGCAGTAGGAATAATTCCCAGATCTGTGAGACTCCTTAGCAAAATGTATGCCACTTCATTTAGTAGCCAGATTAAAATTCTACCTATATTTAAGATCTAGAAAACAAAAGGTGGCTGTGCTGTGCTTAGTCGCTCAGTCATGTTGGACTCTGTGATCCCATGGACCGCAGCCCACCAGGCTCCTCTGTCCTTGAGGATTTGCCCACCAGGCAAGAATACTGGAGTGGGTTGCATGCCCTCCGCCAGGGGATCTTCCCAACCCAGGGATAGAACCCAGGTCTCCTGCATTGCAGGTGGATTCTTTAGCAGCTGAGACACCAGGGAAATCCTTGAGGGTGGAGGAAATGTATTCAGCTTTGTATCTCAGTGTTGATAGTAGGAACTTGCAAGCATTAAGTGATCGTGCTTGTTTGCTAAATAAATGCATCCATTTCAAACCAAACCTCTATCACAGTCTCTTTATCACCCAGAAGTACTCTTTATCCTTGAGTACACAGAGGTTTCTGCAGCTCTATTTAAATATAATTCACACTCCACCTTCTGTATTGTGGTGGAAGACTGGAACATTTCCACCTTACAGGCCTATAATGTTTTCACATTAGGATTTGCTTGCAACTGGCCGTGTCTGGAAGACTGGTATAGATGGACTGCTGGGATCTATTTATAAGAGGGCTTAAGAATTCTCTTGTGAAAAAGAATATAAAGATTCAAAGAATAGGACTCGAAAAATAGGACTTTTATGTTTGGTAGTTATGTTGTGCTAGGTACTTTGAAGAGCCTTCCTGCTGAAAACAACTAATGATGCTGACATAACTTATTTTATTTATTTTTAATGTATTACTAGGATGACACCGTAGATATTCAGAGGACAAAACAAGTGAGTGAAGCTGAGAATTTGGAAAAGAATAATCAGGAAGCTGATTTTATCCTTCAGAGTATGTACTGATTTAAGTGAACCTAGGACTCAGTGTCCACAGTTTTACAGAGCACAAAGACTAAGAGACAATGTCCAGGGCCTACCCAAGATAAAGAGTCTAACAGGAAGCTGCGAGGCCCACGAGCTACTGGCTTTACTGAGTTTAATAGTGAACAAGAAACACAATACCTCTCTCCCGGGGCATCGCACAGAAAATTGTCTATCATGAGTTTTGGCCTTGAGTGAAACGGAGAAAAGTCTCACCTGAGAATAAGCAATAACAAACTGGTCCCCACAGTATCTTTATTGTGCACTGTATTTGTATTATCTGTATTGTGTATCAGTAAAAATACGGTGGAATGGTACTCTTGTGCCAAACAAAACATCTGCTGACCTAGAGTTCTATACCCAGGGAAAATGTTTTTTACATGGGTAAAATTGAACAATTTTGCAAGTAGCAGACTCTCACTGCTGCTGCTGCTGCTGCTGAGTCACTTCAGTCGTGTCCAACTCTGTGCTGCCCCTAAGGGAAGCTAAAAGATATAAACACTTCACGTTTAGAAGGAAAACTCAGCAGGTTTGAGATGGAAAAAGAAATGACGAAAAAAGAAATCTAAACAAATATAAAGTGTATATAACAACTTATACTATATAATGGTTTAAGGGGTTAAAGAAAGGCCAGGAAAAATTAAAATGCTTATAAAGTTAATTAACATGTAAGTCAGGAAGGGTGTGGTTTGCTTAAGTGTCCTTGAGTCCTTATATTCCTGTTAAGGATTAAAGTATATATATTGTTTAATACACTAAGTTTTATAAGATAAGCACTTAAAGAATAGAAATAGTTTTTATCACCATATTGTAACCCAACGGAGTTAAAAATTGGAATTAAAAAATAGACAATTTACTTAAAAGAAAGGCTAGGAAAAGAAACAGAAAAAAGAAAACAAAGTACAGTGTAAATAATATAATTATGCCCAAATTTATAAATAATTATGTGAATTTTAACTACAAAATCATGTAGTTAAAAAGCAAAAAATAACAAAATATAAATGCAAACAGACCACTGTTACTGTTAGCATGAAAGAACAATAATCCAGCTATATACAGTGATCTTGCCATCTGTTTGGGCCAGTCAGAAATGGAGAGAGGGAAAGAAAGCAGCCTCAGAGCTTTACGTCCAACAGTGGATACGATCCTCACAGCTGAAGAAGAAGAAAGGAAAACACCAGATCCGATGGGCCAGTCACTCGGCAGTTTGAGAGAGCATATATGACATACTGTGAGAATTCCCAGAAGCTTCTGGAAGGATTTTGAGGTGTGACTTGAAGAAATCAAAAAACTAGAGGAAAGAGTATAGCCAGAAAAATACTGTTTTATTACTGTTTTTTCCTAAACACAGGCATTTTCTAAAGAAAGTAGACTTAAGATGAATAATAGATATTAATGTGCAATTAAAATGAATAATAGATATTAATTTGCTGAGGGCGGAGATTATATATTTTTTCATAATATTTTATATGATATAAAAAATTCACAAATGAATGCAAAAAATCCAACAGTACTCCTAATAAAACAACTTTTAAGTGTATCTGATACTAGGTATTAGTGATACCAGCTTCCCAGGTTGCACTAGTGGCAAAGAACCCATCTACCAATGCATGAGACATAAGAGATATAGGTTTGATCCCTGGGTTGGGAAGATCCTCTGGAGGAGGGCATGGCAACCCACTCCAGTATTCTTGCCTGGAGAATTCCATGGACAGAGGAGCCTTGCAGGCTATAGTCTATTGGGTCTCAGAGTCAGACATGACTGAAGCAACTTCACGTGCATGCATTAAAGATACCATTTTTAAAAACAAAAGAAGGCCCATGACTTTTTTCAGAAGAAAGTGCCATCCTATTAGTCTCCAAATACCTTGCTGCTACTGCTGCTAAGTCGCTTCAGTCGTGTCCGACTCTGTGTGACGACATAGATGGCAGCCACCAGGCTCCCCTGTCCCAGGCAAGAACACTGGAGTGAGTTGCCATTTCCTTCTCCAATGCATGAAAGTGAAAAGTGAAAGGGAAGTCACTCAGTAGTGTCTGACCCTCAGCGACCCTATGGACTGCAACCTTCCAGGCTCCTCCATCCATGGGATTTTCCAGGCAAGAGTACTGGAGTAGGATGCCATTGCCTTCTCCATCAAATACCCTAGGTGTAACCAAATTTAACTCAGAATCTAATCTAGGACAAGCATGTGGGTCTGGGAAGGAGCCTGTGCAAGTGTGTCCATGAATCTATAAAGAGAATAAGAAACGCATAATATTAATATATAGAGACAGTAATTTATGTACAGATAGAACTCCAGACACACACACACACACACACACACCCCTCTGGAATCTATAGCAGTCCTAAAATACTCTATCTTTTCCAGCTTGGTGATGCCAGTAGATCCAGTGCCCCAGGTAGTCACTCCTTTTGAAAGTTCCTGGCTAAAATGCAGAAATTCTGCAAATTACTTCTATAATGGGCAATGGAGAGGAAAAACTATGAAATTCAACATAGTAAAAGCCAATTTGAATACTGTAAAATGTTTTCTAATAATGGAGTCTGTTAGGTCTTAAGAGTAATCTCGGCAGGAGATATAAAGGCTGTATCATAGGAAGGACTTAAAAGTATCAAGGAAAATTTTTATTTCAACTGTTTAAACTGGGCAAACATCTGCAGCAGAGGAAAGATAGAACCTTCAGAACAGTACCAGGGTTATGACAGTTGTTGAAAACTCACCTGTGAAAGAGAAAACCTTGCAATTCATTACTGAGTACTGGAAGGACAAGGGCATTAGAGTTTCAAAAAAGCATTATTTGCTTTCTTGGGAAAAAAGTCAGTTTAATCTATACATATGGTTTCCTGAAGTAAACAATATGAAACAGGATGATCTGGTAAGTGGGAAACAGTGGACACTTACCTAGTTAAGAGTTTTCCTAACTGTTGCTAGCATCTCATTTAAAGAAAAAGTTACTTGAAGAATTTTTGCACTTTGACTGTGAATGCAAGGTTTATTAATGACCACACCATGGGTAGACCAAAGTCTTGCTCTTGCTCTATTCCGATTCCGGCTCTTTCCTTCCTAGATTTTGAAGCAATGTGTTCATGTACATAAAAAAAAAAAAAAAGAAAATGAAGTCACTCAGTCGTGTCCGACTGTTTGCGACCCCATGGACTGCAGCCTACCAGGCTCCTCTGTCCTTGGGATTCTCCAGGCAAGAGTACTGGAGTGGGTTGCCTTTTCTTTCTCCAGGGGATTTTCCCAACCCAGGGATCGAACCCAGGTCTCCCACATTGCAGGCAGACGCTTTAACCTCTGAGCCACCAGGGAAGTCTTACTCATGTACATAGATAATCACAATCTCATTAGAAGAGAGGAAAGAAAGAAAAAGTTTATTGTACAGAATGGACTTCTCATCAGTGCTGGGATGGTCCTCTGAGACTTTCATTTCTTTTCTTCGTAAAGGCAGAAAATGAAGTTTAAGTGCCTTCCTGTGTATTTAATTTAAAAATACCAGCCACTCTATTGTTCAGAGCTAAGTCCTTTTAATCAAAAAAACCAGCTTCTTATTCCTTAGATACATTCCATGCATGAGGTAATGAGTGTTTCAGGATCTTAGATGCTTCATCGTAATCCCTTGGGCTTTTCTATTTCACAGAATTTACTAAGTATTTTGCTATATACCTACAGAGAATTGGTCAAGTTCATGCTTTCCCTTTGAAAGCTATTGAAACTCTTCAGTTGTGAAAACAGCCTAATGAAAGTGGCCTCTTTATTCTCCTCCCGCCCTTGCAGACTACTCTGGAATGAATATCTGACATAGGTAGGCATGGCCTCGTTGCATTTGGGGGGTGTTTGGGTGGAAATAGAAAAGTCTTGGAGCAAGACAGACCAGTCTAGAGGTAAACAGGCTGCTCGTGCTGGCGGCTGTGCTGTGACAGAGGAGACTGTGTTCCCCGCTGCGGTCTCACTTATCAATTTTGACAGGTGACTTCTTGACTCCCCGGAACATTTATCAAAGAGGACAAATCACTCTGAATGTCAAGTTTTCTACAATGAGTTTAGTTGGCAGTTGACTCTAAAGGAAATAGGGCTCATAACCACTTTCACACAGGGAAAAAAGAATAGTCTAAATAATTTTGTTTAATTTTAAAAAGGTCAACTATTTGTTTCTTTGAATTTATACTCTACCATTCTCACCACTTTTGTTCAAGTCCTTTTCTTTTCACACTTGGACTATAAAAATTTGCCTCTCTTATTTGGGTTTTGTTCCTTCAAATTTGTCCTCCAGAATCCTACAAAAATGGATCAATTTGGGAAACCAGTCTGACTCCCTCAGGCCTCTTGTAACATGGAAGTGTCTTCCCATTGCCTGTAGTATAAAGTCCAATTTCCTGGTTATGACATAAAGAGTGTTTTCCTACCTGGCCTCAGCATAACTGTCCAGGCTTATGCTGTGTCTTTCTTCACGTCTCAAAACTTACTCTCCAGTTAGCCTGAATGATGTGCAGTCCCTTGAACCTGCTGTGTTTGTTGCCTTTACACGTTCATACTTGCTCTTGCCTTAAACACTGGCTTGTTCAGAATTCTTCCCAGGTACCGTTTCCTCTCTGACCAAAGAGTTAGTCACTGGTTTCTCTGTACCACTTCTGTATTTTATTGCTATGCATGTATCAAAGTGCTGTAATTATATATATATACATATATATCTTTCTATTTCTGTAAGCAGCTTTTGGCAGGAAAGAACTCTCCGCAGGAGGCCCCTTGTCTTGTCACTAACCTCAAACCAGGCACCCTCAGGCCCTACTCATCCCTGGCCAATCACACCTTTCAAATCTTTTGATCACACAATACTTTGCCGAACTTGTTGGTTTATCCATAGATCAAGGAAGCAGCAATGAAGAATAAGTAACTAATAGATGGCCAGATATCTTCCCAAGCTTCCCTGTCAGTAATCTTGAGAACAAACTGTGAACAAGATAGAATCTAAAGAAAAATCAGGAGAAGTCAACAAGCTAAACCAAGGCTTGCACACAGCAGGGGGTGGTGATGTCTTTGATCCCCCTATCTCAGTGATTAACTGAAATTAGTTCCTTTTTTTCCCTTTAAATGTTTTCTTGGCTGAGCAGGATCTTCAGAAGTTGTTTTTGGGAGGCACTGAGTCAATCATCTCCCCAGATTGCCAACATTCTGATTAAAAGCAACTTTTCTTTCCACCAGCATTTGTCTCTCCTTCATGTATTGGTTTTTGAGTGTTGAGTGGCTGGATCTGGTTTCTAAACTGTGAGCTTCTTGATAGAAGACAGTATCTCATTTATTTTTGGCTTACCAATGCTCAGCATAGAATCTGAGATATCATATTGATCAAAAATATTTACTTCTGAACTTATCTGAGTCACCATATTTATCAGAAGCTTAAAGGAAAACATCGTTATATCACAGAAGTGAAAGTCAGTATAAAATCCTTGGATTTAAAAGCAAAATTTAATGACATATGAAAAATAAAATGTAAAGACCCCATGTTTAATCATGTATTATGGGAATACCATGATCTGTGTTTGAATGCAGAAGGACTGAGGCCACACAGTGCAATTTTATTTCCTGATTTTTCCAGGTTTACTGGGATATTGTGCTGCTAAGTCACTTCAGTTGTGTCTGACTGTGACACTATGGTCTGTAGTCTGTCAGGCTTCTCTGCACATGGGAATTCTTCAGGCAAAAGTACTGGAGTGGGTTGACCTGCCCTCCTCCAGGGGAGCTTCCCAACCCAGGGATCAAACCCAGGTCTCCTGCAGCTCCTGCACTGTAGGTGGATTCTGTACTGCTTACTGAGATATTGTTGACATATAACTTGTATAAATTTAAGGTGTACAGTGTGATGATTTGATATATGTGTATATTATGAGATAATTACCACTATAAGGATACTTAACACCTTCATTCCTCCACATAATTTACCTTTTTTGTGGGGAGAACATAGAATATCTACTCTCTTAACAACTAACAATGGTTGTAGATAATTATCAACACTATTAGATCCCAGAACTTCATTTTATAGCTGGAAGTTTCTACCCTTTGACCAACATCTTCCTTTTCCCCCCACTTCCCAGCCCCTGGCAGCTACCATTCTTCTCTATTTCTTTGTGTTTGGCTTATTTAGATTACACATAAAAGTGAGAACACAGCGTTTGACTTTCTCTGTCTGACTTATTTCACTTTGCATAATATCATTAAGTTTGGGGCCTCCCAGGTGACAATCATGGTAATGAACCCACCTGCCAATGCAGAAGACCTAAGAGATGGCAAAATTCCCTTATTTTATGGCTGAAAAATATTTCCTTGTATGTATACACATTTCTTCAATCCATCCATTGTTTGATGGGCACTTACTTTATCTTCATGTTTGGCTATTGTAAATAAGGGTGCAATGAGCATGAGACTGCATGTATATATAAATATAAATATATATATATCTTTGCATATATATTCAAAAATAGAATTGCTGGATCACATGGCAGTTAAATTTAAACTTTCTGAGGAACCTCTATACTGTTTTCAAGGCTGCTATACCAATTTACATTACTACCAACAGTTAGTAAGTTGCAATTTTAAATCACTGATTACAATGCATATGAAGTTGTAAAACTAAGGACTTAGATGAGCTTCTGATGTTGGACTTTTGTGAATTTTTAAGAAAACAAGGGAACGCTTAAGTAATTTAGTAAATGTAGACAAAACTCTCTTTAATTTGCAGTAATTTGTTTAGTAACAATATCTAACATTGTGCCAGGCCTTTCCATTATATGCCACATTGTAATAATTACCAAGTGTTCAAATTTGTTTCTGGTACATATGTTTGCCATTCATGGGGTCGCAAAGTGTCGGACACGACTGAGCGACTGAACTGAACTGAATATATGTTTCAGATCTATCCCTGACTTTCACTTTCCACTGCTATTATTACTACTAGTGCTATCCTTGGGCCTGCATGCATGCTAAATTGCTTCAGTTATGTCTGGCTCTTTGAAATCCTATGGACTGTAGCCCACCAGGCTCCTCGTCCATGGGATTCTCTAGGCAAGAATACTGGAAGGTATTGCCATACCCTTCTCCAGGGGATATTCCCAACCCAGAGATAGAACCCACATCTCTTATGTCTCCTGCATTGCAGGCGGGTTCTTTACAACTAGTGTCACCTGGGAAGCCCAGTGTTGTCCTTATTCTAGTCTAAAAAGAAAACTAATACTTCAGTTATTTTATTTTTAAAATATATACACACACAGAATCATCGGACAGATACATATTGAACATATAACTAATTATGAGAGACATGTAGCATGATTTATAATAGCCAGGATATGAAAACAAGCTAAATGTCCAGCAACAAAGGAATGTAAATAAAGAAGATGTGGTAGATATACACAGTAGACTATTACTCATCCATAAAAAGGAATGGGATCCTGCTATTTTCAGAGACATGGATAGACCTAAAGGCTGTCATACAGAGAGAAGTTAGAAAGATGAAAATAAATATATAATTTGCTTATATATGTAATCTAGAAAAATGGCACAGATGAACTTATAGGCAAAGCAGAAATAGACAAAGATGTAGAAAACAAACATGGATACCAAGCAGAGGAGTGGGCAGGATGAACTGGGAGACTGAGTTTGACACATATACACTGCCATGTATAAAAAAAGATAACTAATGGGGACCTGTTGTATAGCACTGAGAACTCCACTCAATAGTCTACCATACACTGATACTAGCATAGCCAAGCATCATCTTTCCTGCTGCAAAACCACAGAATATATAAGAAAAGTATATATTGAAAAGAATCACAATAATGCTTTAAAATAAGAAAGGCATATTGGAACCTGAGAAATCTCTGAAAGAGGAAAAGCAGAAGGGTTCACGTTAAAGCCTAAAGCTCTGAAAGGAGAGAATGAGTGCCAAAGGTTTGATTTTAAAGCAGCACTGAACCAGCTAGACAAGGCAGGGAGCCTCCAGACACACAGGAGGGTGGTGGTGCACTGCACACAGCAGGTTCCTCCAGCCCTGTTCTCCCTGCCAGCTTAGACACCGAAAGCCACAGGGCAGCTTGCCTAACCCTCCCCAGATCCCCAAGCAGTAAGGTTGTAGTAGCTCCAAGCCTAGATATATAAACCCAATTAAGTCTGGGTGGAACTGTTCTTGGTTTAGGAGGAAAGGCAGTGTGGTATTATGGAAACAAAGGAAGAAGAACTTCTCAAGAAGGTGCACATGTCCAGTAGCACTAAATTTGCAGCTGAACAAGTAGGGAAGTAGAAGGGATACCTGGATTTGGTCATTCTGCCATTACTTGTCATCCTCAAATCACATTTAATAGAATGAGAAATAAAGGAGATTTTGAAAAAGGTGCAGAGAGCCAAATTCTTCTTTTAAGACATTGAGGAAAAAGAATAGAGAAGATGAAAGTCAGAGATCCAAACAGGCTCCATTCAAGGGCTTTTCTTTTTTTCTTTTACATAAAGAACTTTTGAATGTGTTTGGGCCTGCTATGACATTAAGAACAGTTCTCCTAGTGTGCAGTTTACAACTCATGTTTCAAGGGCTTGACACAGACCCTATCCTCCATAAGACATGGAGTTTCTTTCCTTATTGTTCATTTTCTCCTTCTTTCTTAAATATTCTCCACTCAAGCTGATGAAATTGAGACTTGCAATGGTTAAATAATGGAAAATACATGTAAATATACACATACAAAATATTTAAAAATATACTCCAGTCATTTTACTGTGAGTTCTCGTACACTACCTCATTTAATGTTAAGAAATACTTATTGCTAATATTCTCTTCTTTGCAAAGATGAGGAATCTAATGCAGCAAAAGGTCACACAAGTACTAAGCAGTGGAGTTTGACTTGAGTATGCTTCAAGCTGATTCCTAATGTACCCAAATATAATTTTTCCTCCAGTCAGAATGATATAATTAGATCTTCACTTTGTGGGTAATGACATTTTGAAGGATTTTCTTGCAAATGAAAGCACAGGTTATTTATAGGGGACAAAAATGATGATTTAATGAAGGTAATTTATTTTATATAGTTGGAATATAAGTAAATAATTTGGGTGTCAAAAATCTAGAATCTTTTTTATGTGATTCATCTGATATTTTAAAGATACTGATCACCTTCATTATTATATTACATGATTACTATAGTTCTGCATGTGTTCAAGACCTATAAGAAAAGTGACAAGAAATGACCATAAAAATAACTTCTCTATACCTGAGAGAACTCCCTGAGAGAATATTCGGGTTTCTCTGCTTTTGACAGACATAAAGAACAGAAGCTGCATGTGGAATGATCGGTCTGGTATTGAGTTGAAATAATGTTAGTGTATTTCCTCCTCTGAAAATTAGAGCATAAAATTAAAACTAACTCAATATACACATGTACTGCCACTTCTATGAATTACTATGGGTCCTACAGTTTATTTACCCTATTTTTGGTATTATTGCATGAGATTGCATTACTAAAAATATTTAAACTGGATAAATCCCAAAGTACATCACTAGAAATTTTTGGACCTGTAAATTAGTATAGACTGGGAGTAATGAGATTGCATTACTAAAAATATTTAATTTTTAATATTTAACATTATTTAATTAAATTATATAAAATAATATTTATTTTAATTATATTACTTTTAATATTTGGACATGTAAATTAATATATATTGGGAGTAATGAGATTGCATTACTAAAAATATTTAAACTGGATAAATCTCAAAGTACATCACTAGGAATTTTTTGATCTGTAAATTAATATAAGACCAGGAGCTGACTGTGGCTCAAATCATAAACTCCTTATTGCCAAATTCAGACTTAAATTGAGGAAAGTGCGGAAAACCACTAGACCGTTCAGCTATGACTTATCAAATCTCTTATGATTATACAGTGGAAGTGATAAATAGATTCAAGGGATTAGATCTGATAGAGTGCATGAAGAACTATGAACGGACATTCATGACATTGTATAAGAGGCAGTGATCAAGACCATCCCCAAGAAAAAGAAATGCAAAAAGGCAAAATGGTTGTCTGAGAAAGCTTTACAAATAGCTTAGAAAAGAAGAGAAGCAAAAGCAAAGGAAAGATATACCCATTTGAATGCAGAGTTCTAAAGAATAGCAAGGAGAGAGCGATAAGACAGCCTTCCTTGTGATCAATGCAAAGAAACAGAGGAAAACAATAGAATGGGAAAGACTAGAGATCTCTTCAAGAAAATTAGAGATACCAAGGGAAAATTTCAGGCAAAGATGGGAACAATAAAGGAGAGAAATGGTATGGACCTAACAGAAGCAGAAGATATTAAGAAGAGGTGGTAAGCCCTGGGGAGGGGGGGGGGGGAGAAGAGGTGGCAAGAACACACAGAAGATCTATACAAAAAAGATCCTCATGACTCAGATAACCATGATGGTGTGATCATTCACCTAGAGCCAAACATCCTGGAATGTGAAGTCAAGTGGGCCTTAGGAGAAACATCAGTATGAACAAAGCTAGTGGAGGTGATTGAATTCCAGTTGAGCTATTGCTCAAAAAAGATGACGCTGTGAAAATACTGTACTTAATATGCGAGCAAATTTGGAATACTCAGCAGTGACCACAGGACTGGAAAAGGTCGGTTTTCATTCCAATCACAAAAAAGGCAATGCCAAAGAATGTTCAGTTGCACAATTGCCCTCATCTCACACGTTAGCAAAGAAATGCTCAAAATTCTCCAAGCCAGGCTTCAGCAATATGTGAACTGTGAAATTCCAGATGTTCAAGCTGGTTTTAGATAAGTCAGAGGAACCAGAGATCAAATTGCCAATATCCTCTGGATCATCGAAAAAGCATGAGAGTTCCAGAAAAACATCTATTTCTTCTGTATTGACTATGCCAAAGCCTTTGATGTGTGGATCACAATAAACTGTAGAAAATTCTTCAAGAGATCAGAATACCAGACCACCTGATCTGCCTCTTGAGAAGTCTGTATTCAGGTCAAGAAACAACCAGTTAAAACTGGACATGGGATAACAGACTGGTTCCAAATTGGGAAAGGAGTACATCAAGGCTGTATATTGTCACTCTGCTTATTTAACTTATATGCAGATTACATCATGCAAATCCAAGGCTGGATGAAGCACAAGCTGGAATCAAGTTTGCCGGGAGAAATATCAATAACCTCAGATATGCAGATGACACTACCCTTATGGCAGAAAGTGAAGAAGAACTAAAAAGCCTCTTGATGAAAGTGAAAGAAGAGAGTGAAAAAGTTGGCTTAAAACTCAACATTCAGAAAACTAAGATCATAGCATCTGGTCCCATCACTTCATGGCAAACAGATGGGGAAACAATGGAAACAGTTACAGACTTTATTTTGGGGGGCTCCAAAATCACTGCAGGTAGTGACTGCAGCCATGGCATTAAAAGATGCTTGCTCCTTGGAAGAAAAGCTATGAACAAACTAGATAGCATATTAAACAGCAGAGACATTACTTTGCCACCAAAGGTCTGTCTAGGCAAAGCTATGGGTTTTCCAGGAGTTCTGTATGGATGTGTGGAGAAGGAAATGGCAACCCGCTCCAGTATTCTTGCCTGGAGAATTCCATGAATGGAGGAGCCTGGTGGGCTACAGTCCACGGGGTCGCAAAGAGTCAGACACGACTGAGCGACTTCATTTTCACTTTCACTTTCACTTTTGTATGGATGTGAGAGTTGGACTACAAAGAAAGCTAAGCACCAAAAAATTGATGCTCTTGAATTTTGATGTTGGAGAAGACTCTTGAGAGTCCTTTGGATGGCAAGGAGATCCAACCAGTCCATCCTAAAAGAAATCAGTCCTGAATATTCATTGGAAGGACTGATGGTGAAGCTGAAACTCCAATTCTTCGGCCACCTGATGCAAACAACTGACTCTTTTGAAGACTCTGATGCAGGGAAAGATTGAAAGTGGGAAGAGAAGGGGAGGACACAGGATGAGATATTTGGATGGCATCACCATCGGCATGGACACAAGTTTGAGTAAGCTCCAGGAGTTGGTGATTGACAGAGAAGCCTGGTTTGCTGCAGTCCATGAGGTCACAAAGAGCCAGACATGACTGAGTGACTGAAATGAATGAATGAAATTAACACAGAAGAAAGTCATAATAGGAACTCTGATGGTCATCTGGGATATCTGAAGGAGAAAAACAAAAGTTTTGAGCCCCTTTCATTTTCATTTCTGTGGACAAGTTTTATTGCTTTCTGTGCATATCAGAAGGAAGTAATTAAATCATTTCTAAAACTACAAATAGTAGTGTTTTCATTTAGAGAATCACAGCTTTCATATTTCCCAGCTAAATTCTCTTATGTTCCTTTTGTTAAAGAACTTAATGAAGAGCTATAAAACTTTGAAAGAATTCAAAACTTTTGAACTTTAGAAGAATTTAAAACTTTTGCTTAAAGGGATTCTCTATTGTCTTTATTTGGTAGGTGCATGCATGCATGCTCAGTTGCATCACTCATGTCCAACTCTTTGAGACCCTATTGACTGTACCCTTCCAAGCTCCTCTGTCCATGGGATTCTCCAGGCAAGAATACTGGAGTGGGTCTCCATGCCCTCCTCCAGGGTATCTTCTTGACCCAGGAATCGAACTCACATCTCATGTCTCCTGCATTGTGGGGTGCATTCTTTACCATTAGTGCCACCTGGGAAGCCCTATTTTAGTAGAAAGGAAGAAAACATTTTTTAAGGATTATGAACTCCATGGCTGGAAAAATGTGTAACAGCTGTTTGTGGCTCCTCTAGTTACTTATTCCTTCCCTGGTGGCTCAGACAGTAAAGAACCTTTCTTGCAATGCAAAAGACTTGGGTTTGATCCCTGGGTTGGGAAGATTCCCTGGAAGGGAATGGCAAAGCACCCCAGTATTCTTGCCTGGAGAATTCCATGGACAGAGGGACTGTCCCCGTAGTCACAAAGAATTGGACACAACTGAGTGACTAACACCTCTTTCACTAGTCATTTATAAACATCCTCTCAAAACATACTATCCTTCCAATGGTTATTTAGGAGTTCTAGAGCTCTCTCAGGAGATAAATACAGGTGATCACCTTTTAAGGATGAGTTAGTTTGGGTTTGTTTATAAAAAGAAAGTGAAATGTTATATAGTCTTGAAAATTATACACTCAGAAAAGAATACATACTCAATTACATTTCAAAGGGAATATGAATAATGAAAGAAAACAATTAATATCTATTGCTTTTATTGTAATATTTTTTCAAAGGAATCCAGATTGAAAAAGAAAAAGTAAAGCTCTCATTGTTTGCAGATGACATGAGCCTCTACATAGAAAATCTTAAACAGGCCATCAGAAAATTACTAGAGCTAATCAATGAATATAGTAAAGTTGCAGGATATAAAATTAATAGAAAGAAACCCTTGCATTCTATAAACTAACAATGAAAAATCAGAAAGAGAAATTAAGGAAATAATCCCATTCACCATTGCAATGGAAAGAATAAAATACTTAGGAATAAATTTACCTAAAGAAACAAAAGACCTGTATACAAAAAATTATAAAACACTGATGAAAGAAATCAAAGATGACACAATTAGATGAAGAAATATACCATGTTATTGGACTATAAGAATCAATATAATGAAAATGAGTATACTATCCAAAGCAATCTATAGATTCAGTGCAATTCCTATCAAACTACCAATGATATTTTTCACAGAATAAGAACAAATAATTTCACAATTTGTATGGAAACAAAAAAGACCCCGAATAGTCAAGGCAATCTTGAGAAAGACGAATGGAACTGGAAAAATCAACCCTTCCTGACTTCAGACTATACTACAAAAGCTACAGTCATCAAGACAAAATGGTACTGGCACAAAGACAGAAATATACATCAATGGAACAAAATAGAAAGTCCAGAGATAAATCTATACCCCTATGGATACCTTATCTTTGACAAAGGACATCTTATCTTTGACAAAATATTCAATGGAGAACAGACATCTCTTCAACAATATTGCTAGGAAAACTGGTCATCTACATGTAAAAGAATGAATCAAGAACTCTTTCTAATACAATACACAGAAATAGATTCAAAATGGATTAAAGGCCTAAATATAATACCAGAAACTATAAAACTCTTAGAGAAAACCATAGGCAGAACACTCTCCAACATAAATCACAGCCGATCCTCTGTGCCCCACCTGCCAGAGTAATGGAAATAAAAAGAAAAATTAAAAAATTGGACCTAATTAAACTTAAAAGCTTTTGCACAATAAAGGTAACTATAAGCAAGGTGAAAAGACAGCCCTCAAAATGGGAGAAAAAAATAGCAAATGAAACAACTGACAGAGAAATAATCTCCAAAATATACAAGCAGGTCACGAAGCTCAATACCAGGAAAACGAACAACCCAATCAAAAAGTGGGCAAAAGACCTAAACAGACATTTGTCCAAAGAAGACATTCAGATAGTTAATAAACACACAAAAAGATGCTCAACATCACTCATTATTAGAGAAATGCAAATCAAAACCACAGTGAATATCATCTCATATCGTCAGAATGGCCATCATCAAAAAGTCTACAAATAATAAGTGCTGGAGAGAGTGTGGAATACACTGTTGGAAGGAATGCAAACTGGTACAGCCACTATGGAGAACAGTGTGGAGATTCCCTAAAAAAAATGGGAATATAATGGCCATATGACCCAGCAATCCCACTGCTCGGCATACACCCAAAGGAAGCCAGAATTAAAAGAGACATGTACACCAATGTCCATTACAGCACGATTTACAATAGCTAGCGCATGGAAGCAACCTAGATGTCCATCCATCAGCAGATGCATGGATAAGGAAGTTGTGGTACATATACACAACGGAATATTTCTCAGCTATAAAAATTAACACAATTGAGTCAGTTCTAATAAGGTGGATGAACCTGGACCGATTATAAAGAGATTGAAGTAAGTCAGAAAGTGAATGACAAATACTATATATTTATGCACATATATGGAATTTAGAAAGACAGTAATGACAATCCTACATGCAGGGCAGCAAAGGGAACACAGATATAAAGAACAGACTTTTGGACTCAGTGGGAAAAGGTGAGGGTGGGATGATTTGAGAGAATAGCATTCAAGTATGTACATTATCATATGTAAAATGAATGACTGGTGCAAGTTTGACACACGAAGCAGAGCACCCAAAGTGGGGCTCTGAGACAACCCAGAATCAGCAGATGCATGGATAAGGAAGCTGTGGTACATATACACAACGGAATATTTCTCAGCTATAAAAATTAACACAATTGAGTCAGTTCTAATAAGGTGGATGAACCTGGACCGATTATAAAGATGGAAGTAAGTCAGAAAGTGAATGACAAATACTATATATTTATGCACATATATGGAATTTAGAAAGACAGTAATGACAATCCTACATGCAGGGCAGCAAAAGGAACACAGATATAAAGAACAGACTTTTGGACTCAGTGGGAAAAGGTGAGGGTGGGATGATTTGAGAGAATAGCATTCAAATATGTACATTATCATATGTAAAATGAATGACTGGTGCAAGTTTGACACACGAAGCAGAGCACCCAAAGCTGGGGCTCTGAGACAACCCAGAACGATGGGGTGGGGAGGGAGGTGAGAGAGCAGTGGGAGATGGTGGGGACACATGTATATGTGTGGCCGATTCATGTTGATGTATGGCAAAACCCATCACAACATTGTAATTATCTTCCAAATAAATAATCAATTGAAAAAACTAAATATATATATATATATGAAAGAAAAAGAGGAAATTTTTGTCCAGCAACTGCTAATAACTAGCTGTGCTAGCTGAATTTTTAACCTTCAAGGCCTTTAGTTTTCTCTGTTAAGTCAGTCGGTTATGCTTCAGCAGCCTTCATATACTTCCAATTCCACCATGTCAAAGTTCTCTTAATTTTAATTCTCTTCTATACAAACACTATTTAACTATTCTTTATCCAAATGTGTCTACTTCTATTTTAAAGCTTTGCCTATGTTGCTACTGTCTACTACTTTGAAGTATGTGTATGTGTGTGCAGGGGTGGCAGAGTGGGAGTATCCCTAACTTCAGCTGGTTGAGAAATTTGGATGAAGACACTGTTCCCTTCCAGTTAACATACCCTACCCTAAAAGAAATACTAAGGAGTGGTGAGTGAGTGGTGGAGGAAGACAGGAGAGTTTAGGAAAATTCATTCTCATGAATGAGAACAGAATACTTGAGAAATGGATCATCCAATTCACCCTTAGGTTTGTTTGTTTTGTTTTGTTTTTCAAACTTCATTCAAAAATATACAAAACCTAAAACCTAACTTTCTTTTTGGAATGCCAGAGTGAAAAGTGAAGGCAATAGAAAGGTTTTCTTCTCCTTTTCTCAATAATATACTCCATATGTAGAAGATAGATTACGTGACTGGTAAATATAAAGTTTATTTGAACTGAGACACCCTGAACTACAGGAGCAATCTTATTTTCATTTTATTAGGATAATATTAGTAATCAAGAAGATAAACTTGGTTGGTTCTGAACTATCCCATTAGCCAGTTCACAGTAGTTTTTCTAGGCTTTAAATCAAAACTCATCTCTTTGCCTCACAATTGTTACAAATACTCATAATCTTAATAATGATAATTCTATATCAAATTATTATTATCTATTTATGATAGTCTCAACTTTTAAAATGTTTTATGACCCATATTATAGTGCCTTGAGAATAACAGATAATTAATAAATATTTGTTGATTTGATTTCTAATTTTTTTTTGTTTTATAACTAACTGAATAGTCTCTGCTTAAACTGACAATATCAAGAATTGAAAGATAGAGAATTTAAAATATCTCTAAGTTTCTTCACTTTCTATGTATAAATTACTATTCCTCTTGGATTTCAACCTATTATATAATTTCCTATGGTACTACCCATCACCTTCCAAAGGGCTGAATATACCATTTTGGAATTGTTAATATAATATCAATACTTACCTCTAAATAAATGAAACATATTGTGTACAAAGATAAATATTTTTATTGACACTCAGAACTTTTAGGCTTTGAGTCAAATTTTGATTCTGTTCTTGAACACAATCTATTTTCTATTATGTAATTAGTCTTAACACTGTAAATTTAATAGTGAAGCATTTAACACATCTCTTCCTCATTTTACTTCTCATGCTAACTTCCAACCTATCTCAGGACTTCTGTTCATAGGATATAGGTATATTATAGTTATATCATATAATCAATTGTATTTTCCATTTGCATGTTTACTATTGTACAACTTCAGTGACCAAATAATCCCTTATTTATGTCAGAGGAATGCACATGTTCATTTACTGACATACATCTCTTCTGCATTCCAGCTCTGTTTGAGTATAACTCACTAAAGAGCAGGCTGCTGCTGCTGCTAAGTCACTTCAGTCGTGTCTGACTCTGTGGGACCCCATAGACGGCAGCCCACCAGGCTTCCCTGTCCCTGGGATTCTCCAGGCAAGAACACTAGAGTGGGTTGCCATTTCCTTCTCTAATGCATGAAAGTGAAAAGTGAAAATGAAGTCGCTCAGTGGTGTCTGACTCCCAAAAGAGAAAAACAAAATAAGGGAGAGTAAAGGCATATGTTAAGGAAAAGTATATGAAACACAAAGGTTTGCCTGAGAAAACAGAAGAAAGAGGGAAAAGAATAGAAAGATATGTATGTAAGAAAAAAGACAAAGAGAAAATCTTCCCCAAGGGGAAGGAAGAAAGGTGGAATCAGAGAAATTATATATTTTTGTAAAATCTTAAGGGTCCTTGATATTGCTGCTAATAAGTATTAATAATCTCTCCTGCCAATTTCTCCAAGCACAAATCCAGATTCACATCACTCCACTTAAATCAATCTTTGATAATGAATGTTCCTTTTAACCACATTTTGTCAGAGTTTTTAGTGCAATTCTTGTGGGTATCCTCTGCTAACTGATAATGACTCTGTACTAGGAACGACTCAACTCTGTTGACAACATCTAAGAATCCAAGGTGGCATCAAAGTAAAGTTTTGTGCAGTGAGAAAAAAAAAAAAAAGGAGTCTAACTCCAGAGAGTCTTCTCTTTCTTTCCTAGTAACAATAATGTAAGCCAACTGTGAACTACTGAGAATATGTCAGAATCTATCCTTAGCAATCACCATTTCATATTTGAATAAAGGAACCTGAATTTATATTTTAAGTACAGGAATTGTCACATGGGAAAAGTGAGTGGAAACAGGATATTCTTTTTCCACAATACTAAAGACAATATGAGGATTTATATTACTTTTTTTAATGTAAAACCTGAGTCTTTTGGCCTTTGCATTCCAAACGAGAACTTAAGTTTAGCAGTTTACATTTTTTATGATGCTATCAAAAATATAATAGCATCTGAGTTACAATACCTAATGCGTTTAATTTTAGTCAAACTTATTATACGTGGATCTAGAGATAGGAGGTAAATCTGTTCTTGTTTGAATTGACCTTAAAGAAACTACAGGAGAACATACACTGCAAGTATAAACCTGACCATGCAAATGTGTGCAAAATAAAACTAAATTTCTTTCCCTGAACTTAATGCTAACATGAGCATCAACTCTAACCAGTAAGCTAACTCAATATAAGAATAGTCTAATAAGAATTTTTTCAGATAACTTAGCTTTCCCTCTGCCCTTTCATCCAAGGGTAGATACAAATTATGAAAAAGTGGACACACAGCCAGTGGATTGACAGAGGAGCTGCTGATACTTGATCAATCTATTTCTCTTCATCCAAAGAGACATATATGGTTGTATGGTTGGGACATCATATCATCTAGTTCTAACATTGTTTTCTCAATACATTATATTCATTGAAATGTCTTTGATCTGGCTCTTATTATATATATCCATAATCCATTTCCCTGGTGTCTCAGAAGGTAAAGAATCTGTCTACAATTCAGGAGACCTGGGTTCTATCACAGGGATAGGAAGATCCCATGGAGAAGGAAATGGCAATCCACTCCAGTATTCTTGCCTGAAGACTTCCAAGGACAAAGAAGTCTGATGGATTATAGACCATGGGGTCACAAAGAATTGGACATGACTGAGCGACTAACATACAAACATATATATATATATATATATATATATACACACACACACACACACACACACACAAACATAGTTATTATTTGTATTGTACTATATAGTTGATGGACAATGCTGCTTTAGTTTCAGGTATACAGCAAAGTCAGTCAGTCATACATATATATGTATTGACTCTTTTTTAGATTCTTTTCAGATTATTGAGTAGAGTTCCCTGTGCTATACAGTAGGTCTTTATTAATTAGCTGTTTTATATATAATAGTGTGGATATGTCAATCCCAACCTCTCAATTTATCCCTCCCCCATCCCAGGTAACTATAAGTTTGCTTTCTACCTCTGTAGCTCTATTTCTCTTTTTCTTCTATTTGTTACAACTTCCTCCCTCAAACTATGATCCTCTCCAAGTCACAGTCTTTCTCATCTTTATCTCCAGATTGAGAGAATACCTATTGAAAATAGGTTAAATAAGTTTTTATTTTAAAATATTATAAAATTTGCATTTATCTACAATGAACAGTGTTGAACATCTTTTCATGTGCCTCTCGACCATCTTTAAGAACAGGTGGCAAGAATACACAGGAGAACTATATTAAAAAGATCTTAATGACCCAAATAACCACAATGTTGTGATTACTCACCTAGAGTCAGACATCCTGGAGTGCAAAGTCAAATGAGCATTAGAAAGCATCACTATGAACAAAGCAACTAGAGGTGATAGAATTCCAGTTGAGTTATTTCAAATCCTAATGATGATGCTGTGAAAGTGCTGCATTCAATATGCCAGCAAATTTGGAAAACTCAGCAGTGACCGCAAGACTGGAAAATTTCAGTTTTCATTCCAATCCCAAAGAAAGGCAATGACAAAGAATGTTCAAGCTACCACACAATTGCATTCATCTCACACTCTAGCATGCAGAAGGAAACAGCAACCCATTCCAGTATTCTTGCCTGGAAAATCCCAGGGACAGAGAAGCGTGGTGGGCTGCCGTCTATGGGATTGCACAGAGTTTGACACGACAGAGGTGACTTAGCAGCAATAGCAGCAGCAGCAGCAGCACACTCTAGCAAAGTAATGCTCAAAATTCTCTAAATCAGGCTTCAACAGTAAGTGAACCAAGAAGTTCCAGATGTTCAAGCTGAATTTATAAAAGGCAGAGGAAACAGAGATCAAGTTGCCAACATCCACTGGATGACAGAAAATGGAACATAATTCCAGAAAAAAATATCTATTTCTGCTTCATTGACTACACTAAAGCTTTTGACTGTGTGAATTGCAACAAACTGGAAAATTCTTAAAGAGATCAGAATATCAGAGAAGCTTACCTGCCTTCTGAGAAATCTTTATGCAGGTCAGGAAGCAACAGTTAGAACTGGACATGGAACAACAGACTGGTTCCAAATAGGAAAAGGAGTACGCCAAGGCTGTATATTGTCACCCTGCTTATTTAACTTACATACAGAGTACATCATATGAAATGATGGTCTGGATGAAGCACAAGCTGCACTCAGGATTGCAGGGAGGAATTTCAGTAACCTCAGATATGCAGAGAGCACCACCCTAATGGCAGAAAGTGAAGAAGCACTGAAGAGCTTCTTAATGAAAGTGAAAGTGAAAGTCACTCAGTCCTCTGACTCTTTGTGACCCCATGGACCCCACTATACTATATAACACAGCAGTTAGCCTTTCCCTTCTCCAGGGGATTTACCCAGCTCAGTGATTGAACCCACATCCCCTGCATTGCTTGCATATTCTTTTACCAGCTGAGCCACAAGGGAAGCAAAAGAATACTGGAGTGGGTAGACTATCTCTTCTCTAGGGGATCTTCCCGACCCAGGAATCGAACTGGAGTCTCCTGCACTGCAGGCGGATTCTTTACCAACTGAGCTATTAGGGAAGCCTCACGGCAGTGAAAAGGAGTGTGAAAAGCTGGCTTAAAACTCAACATTAAGAAAACTAAAATCATAGCATCTGGTCCCATCAGTTCAGTTTAGTTCAGTTCAGTCGCTCAGTCGTGTCTGACTTTTTACGACCCCATGAATCGCAGCACCTCAGGCCTCCCTGTCTGTCATCAACTCCTGGAGTTCACTCAGACTCACCTCCATTGAGCCATCTCATCCTCTGTCATCCCCTTCTCCTCTTGCCCCCAATCCCTCCCAGCATCAGAGTCTTTTCCAATGACTCAGCTCTTCACATGAGGAGGCCAAAGTACTAGAGTTTCAGCTTTAGCATCAGTCTTTCCAAAGAACACCCAGGACTGATCTCTTTTAGGATGGACTGGTTGGATCTCCTTGCAGTCCAAGGGACTCTCAAGAGTCTTCTCCAACACCGCAGTTTAAAAGCATCAATTCTTTGGCGCTCAGCTTTTTTCACAGTCCTACTCTCACATTCAGACACGACTACTGGAAAAACCATAGCCTTAACTAGATGGACCTTTGTTGGCAAAGTACTGTCTCTGCTTTTGAATATGCTATCTAGGTTGGTCATAACTTTCCTTCCAAGGAGTAAGTGTCATTTAATTTTCTGGCTGTTGATTACATTAACTCAAATATTATCAATTATGTCTTGATTTGAATTAACATTTCTATTTTTATTTTTTAATTAAATGAAAAATTCTTTAAATTCTGTAGCACTTTATAATTCTCAAAAGAGTCACACAAATGTTCACATAATTCCCTATTAATCCCTTTTCCTCTCAACCTCTATATTACCCCTCCTGTTCTCACCCTCCCTACAGATAACTACTGCTTTGTTATCTTTATTTGTGTGTCTCCTTCTTCTTTGTTTTATTCACTACTTTGTTGTTCTTTAGACTCCACATATATGTAACAAAATAAAGTATTTACCTTTTTCTGTCTAACTTATTTCACTTAACCATAATGCCCTTCAGTTTCATCCTTGCTACTGAAAATGACAAGACTTCACTCTTTTTATGGCTGAGTAATAGTCATTGCATGTATATGTACTCCACATCTTCTTCACCCACTTGTCTTTTGCTGCACACTTAGGTGGCTTCCATACCTTGACAAATATAAATAATGTTGCTATGAACATTGGGGTGCATGTGTCTTTTCAAATTTGTGGGATTTTTTTGTTGTTTCTTTTTCTTTTTTCTTTTGTCAGACATATATATATATATATATATATACACACACACACACACACCCACGAAGGGAATTACTGGGTCATATGGTAGTTCCATATGGGAAAATAGATGGGAAAACAGTGGAAACAGTGACAGACTTTATTTTCTTGGGCTCCCAAATCACTGCAGATGGTGACTGCAGCCATGAAATTAAAAGACACTTGCTCCTTGGAAGAAAAGCTATGATCAACTCACACATTATATTAAAAAGCAGAGACATTATTTTGCCAACAAAGGTCCATCTAGTCAAAGCTATCATTTTTCCAGTAGTCATGTATGGATATGAGAGTCGGACTGTAAGGAAGGCTGAGCACCAAAGAACTGATGCTTCTGAACTGTGGTGTTGGAGAAGACTCTTGAGATTTCCTTGAACTGTAAGGATATCAAACCAGTCAATCCTAAATGAAGTAAATCCTGAATATTCATTAAAAGGATTGATGCTGAAGCTGAAACTCCAGTACTTGGGCCGCGTGATGCAAAGAACTGACTCATTAGAAAAGACCCTAATGCAGGGAAAGAGTGAAGGCAGGAGAAGGGGATGACAGAGGACAAGATGTTTAGATTGCATCATGAACTCGATAGACATTGGTTTGAGCAAGCTCTGGGACATGGTGAAGGATAGGAAAGTCTCACGTGCTACACAGTCCATGGGGTTGCAAAGAGTTCGGCATGACTGAGTGACTAGACTGAGCTGAATCACTAGTGATGTTGAATATCTTCTAGTGCCTTTTAGCCACCTACATTACATTTTGGAAACATCTATTCATTACTTCTGCTCATTTTTAAAGTGGATTTTTTTTTTCAATATATTGAGTTGTGTGTCCAATACGTGCCCAATTATTAGCATAAATAATATTGGGATTTAAAGATCTGTCAATTTTGTACAGCTTACATTAGTTACTTGTTTTCTTGGTAACATCTTGAGTCAAATGGAAGAATTGGTTAGTTAGTTCAGTCGCTCAGTCGTGTCTGACTCTTTGTGATGCCATGAACTGCAGCAGGCCAGGCCTCCCTGTCCATCACCAACTCCCGGTGTCCACCCAAACTCATGTCCATTGAGTCGGTGATGCCATCCAACCATCTCATACCCTATTGGTCCCTTTTCCTCCTGCACTCAAACTTTCACAGCATCAGGGTCTTTTCAAATGAGTCAGCTCTTCACATCAGGTGGCGAAAGTATTGGACTTTCACCTTCAGCATCAGTCAACCAAAGATTATTCAGGACTGATTTCCTTTAGCATGGACTGGTTGGATCTCTGAGAAGTCCAAGGGACTCTCAAGAGTCTTCTCCAACAACACAGTTCAAAAGCATCAATTATTCTGTGCTCAGGTTTCCTTGTAGTCTAACTCTAACATCCATGCATAACTAATGGAAAAACTATAGCCTTGACTAGATTGATCTTTGTTGACAAAGTAATGTTTCTGCTTTTCAATATACTGGCTAGGTGGGTCATAACCTTCCTTCCAAGGAATAAGCGTCTTTTAATTTCGTGGCTGCAATCACCATCTGCAGTGATTTTGGAGCCAAGAAAAATACAATCAGCCACTGTTTCCAATGTTTCCCCCTATATTTGCCATGAAGTGATGGGACCAGATGCCATGATCTTGGTTTTCTGAATGCTGAGCTTTAAGCCAACTTTTTCACTCTCCTCTTTCACTTTCATCAAGAAGCTTTTTAGTTCCTCTTCACTTTCTGCCATAAGGGTGGTGTCATCTGCATATCTGAGGTGATTGATATTTCTCCCGGCAATCTTGATTCCAGCTTGTGTTTCCTTCAGCGCAGCTTTTCTCATAATGTACTCTGCATATAAGTTAAATAAGCAAGATGACAGTATACAGCCTTGACGTCTCCTTTTCCTATTTGGAACCAGTCTGTTGCTCCACGTCCAGTTCTAACTCTTGCTTCCTGACCTGTATACAGGTTTCTCAAGAGGCAGGTCAGGTGGTCTGGTATTCCCATCTGTTTCAGAATTTTCCACAGTTTTTTGTGATCCACACAGTCAAACGCTTTGGATTAGTCAATAAAGCAGAAATAGATGTTTTTCTAGAACTCTTTTGCTTTTTGGATGATCCATTGGATGTCTGCAGTTTGATCTCTGGTTCCTCTGCCTTTTCTAAAACCAGCTTGAACATCTGGAAGTTCACAGTTCATGTACTGCTGAAACCTTCCTTGGAGAAATGTAAGCATTACTTTACCAGCATGTGAGATGAGTGCAATTGAGCAGTTTTTTTACATTCTTTGGCATTGCCTTTCTTTGGGATTGGAATGAAAACTGACCTTTTCCAGTCCTGTGGCAAATGCTGAGTTTTCCAAATATGCTGGCATATTGAGTGCAGCACTTTCACAGCATCATCTTTTGGGATTCAAAATCACTCAACTGGAATTCCATCACTTCCGCTAGCTTTGTTCATAGTGATGCTTCCTAAGGCCCATTTGACTTCACATTCTAGGATGTCTGGCTCTAGGTGAGTGATCACACCATCATGATTATCTGAATCATGAAGATATTTTTTGTACAGTTCTTCTGTGTATTCTTGCCACCTCTTCTTAATATCTTCTGCTTCTGTTAGGTCTCTACCAGTTATGTCCTTTATTGAGCCCATCTTTGCATGAAATGTTCCCTTGGTATCTAATTTTCTTGAAGAGAGCTCCAGTCTTTCCAATTCCTTTGTTTTCTTCTATTTCTTAACATTGTTCTCTGAGGAATTCTTACTCATCTCTCCTTGCTAGTCTCTGGAACTCTGCTTTCAAGTGGGTATATCTTAGCTTTTCTCCTTTGCTTTGCACTTCCTTTCTTTTCACAGCTATTTGTAAAGCCTCCTCAGACAGCCATTTTGCTGTTTTTCATCTCTTTTCCATGGGGATAGTCTGATACCTGTCTCCTGTACAATGTAATGAACTTCCATCCATAGTTCATCGGGCACTCTGTCTATCAGATCTAGTCCCTTAAATCTATTTCTCACTTCCACTGTATAGTCATCAGGGATTTGATTTAGGTCATACCTAAATAAAATTGTGTAGTGGTTTTCTCCACTTTCAATTTCAGTCTCAATCTGGCAATAAGGAGTTAATGTTCTGAGCCACAGTCAGCTCCTGGTCTTGATTTGCTGACTGTATAGAGCTTCTCCTTCTTTGGCTGCAAAGAATATAATCAATCTGATTTCTATGTTGACCATCTGGTGATGTCTATGTGTTGAGTCTTCTCTTGTGTTGTTGGAAGAGGGTGTTTGCTATGACCAGTGTGTTCCCTTGGCAGAACTCTATTAGCCTTTGCCCTGCTTCATTCTGTATTCCAAGGCCAAATTTGCCTGTTACTCCAGGTATTTCTTGACTTCCTACTTTGGCATTCCAGTCCCCTACAGTGAAAATGACATCTTTTTTGGGTGTTAGTTCTAGAATGTCTTGTAGGTCTTCATAGAACTGTTCATCTTCAGCTTCTTCAGTGTTACTGATTGGGGCATACATAGACTTGGATTACCATGATATTGAATGGTTTGTCTTGGAAATGGACAGAGATCATTCTGTCATTTCTGAGACTGCATCCAAGTACTGCATTTCAGACTCTTTTGTTGACCATGATGGATACTCCATTTCTTCTAAGGGATTTCTGCCCGCAGTAGTAGATATAATGGTCATCTGAGTTAAATTCACCCATTCCAGTCCAACTTAGTTCGCTGATTCCTGGCATGTCAATGTTCAGTCTTGCCATCTCCTGTTTGACCACTTCCAATTTGCTGTGATTCATGGAACTAACATTCTAGGTTCCTATGCAATATTTCTGTTTAGAGCATAGATCCTTTCTTCTTTCCCCAGTCCCATCCACAACTGAGTGTTGTTTTTGCTTTAGCCCCATCCCTTTATTCTTTCTGGAGTTATTTCCTTACTCTTCTCAGTAGCATATTGGGCACCTACCGACCTGAGGAGTTCATCTTTCAGTGTCCTATCTTTTTGCCTTATGATACTGTTCATGGGCTCTCAAGGCAATAAAACTGAAGTGGTTTGCCATTCCCTTCTCCAGTGGACCACATTCTGTCAGACCTCTCCACAATGAGCCATCCTTTTTCAGTGGCCCCACATGTCATGGTTTAGTTTCATTGAGTTAGACAAGGCTGTGGTCCGTGTAATGAGAGTGGCCTGTTGTCTGTGATTTTGATTTCAGTCTGTCTGCCCTCTGATGCCCTCTATCAGTGACTACCATCTTACTTGGGTTTCTCTTACCTTGGACATGGGGTATCTCTTCATGGCTGCTATAGGTCAGGGATGGTGGCTGAGAGGAGCTACCCTGCATCCAAGGTAATGGAAGGATATGGGCATCTTAATAAAGTGTATGGTAATGAGGGGGAAAATGAGTAGGAAATGGCAACCCTGTCCAGTATTCTTGCATGGAAAGTCCTATGTAGAGAAGAGTCTGGTGGCCTACAGTCCTTGGGTTCACAAAGAGTCAGACACAACTGAGCAACTGAGTACAATGGAAAAAAAATAAAATGAATTTTTCAAGCACGTGCGAATTTGGACAAGAAATGGACTCTATAAGGCAATTGTACTGAGTCAAAAAGAAATTTGAGGACAGGAAGTAACTGGGTGAAACACAAATCTGTGAAGGAAACAAGAAACAAGAAAAACAAGCATCCACTATTTGATATTTTTGCTTGGAATTTTGTAGTTATTTCCATTTTCCTCTGCCTTTCCATGTCCTGACTCACTATTTACTACCGCATGTAGGTTTGTCTTCCTAACTCCATTTTTCCTCTTTTTTTTTTTTTTTTTTACTGAAGCTTATTCCAGCTTCCAGCTATGATATGTACTTCAGTGTTCTAAATAAAATAAACAAGGGTTGTTAAAAGTATGTTTGTTTCTAAACCACATTTTCAAATTTAGTGCTGTATTTCTTCTAGGGCTTCCTTGAAGTAGTGTTTTCAAATCTGGCAGCTTATTTTGATATCCAAGGGAGATTTTTAAATGTGCTGATATCCACATATCAGTATATTTTTAAAGCACTCCTGTTGATTCAAATGCACAGCCATGGCTGAGAGCTACTGCCAGAAATTAACTAAAACAGTTGATTCAGTTAGTGGGCATATAACTGATGTCATCTTCAAAATCAGGCAAATAAATGATTTAGTAGAATGGTCTCCATACACAAACTGAGATAAAGGTATTTACCATGCTTTCTTTCAAAGAAGAGTAAAATATCAATATCCAAAAGAAAAAAATATATATCAGGAAAGAACCTTTGAAAATGCAGGGAATTTGCTGCTTATTTTTTTTTCAATATAGTTTTTAAAATGAAGGATATTCCATTTGTCCTCTTCTCCTTCTGTTTCTTCTTCCCCCAAAATAGAACAGAAGGTACAAGATAGCAACCTACTTTTACTTCACTATTTGTAGAATTCTTAAAAAGAAAACATTACCGATAAGTGGTACTTAATGTTACAAGCATTTTTGTAAAAATGTGATACTTTTATTTGAATAACTTTTACATTGGAAAATGACTTTTATTTTTAAATGCCTTAAAATAAAATTCATTTGATAAATTCAAGTTCTGAAAAACAGAAATTGAAAAGAAAAATGAATGCCACACAGAAATATTTTAAGACATTTATTTCCTTTTTTCTTAACACAGATTTTCCAAAGTATAAGGTTCTGTGTTCCCCAGAGCTTAGATGACTCAATATCTCAATTTGGCCTAGGAAGCTAAAGTTTTTATACTCCATATTTTAGGAAATGTCCAGGTCAGAACATATTACTCCAGAAACAAGTCCTGTGTATGTCTTCTAGTGAGATATTTGAGACGGCCTCATTTTGTGCTGGCTCATAACGCAACTCATGATTCCTTGTACTTTGCCACAAATGGTTTAGTTTCTCTTTTAAGACACATTCAGTCCCAAGGGTTTGATTTCATTTTGCATGAGGGGACCCTGGGTTCCAGATAAATCAGGATATGAAGATACTTCTTTTTTTCCTATTCTTATATCAAGACTACATGCTTAACTTGGAACATATTGATATTTAAGACAAATAGATTCAGTTAATCTTCTATCTACTGTTTCAGGAAGCCTGTTTCCCTGACTTTGCACCTCTCTGAGGAGTCTATTTCCATTTCCTTCTGATGTGCTGAAGTGAAGGAACAGGCCTTATTTAATTGATTTACTGAAGCCTCCTCATTTTGGTGAATTAATCAAGCATTGTGAGAAACAGATAGGAATGACTGGGGAACAGTGTCACATATAAAGATTAAGGATCTTTGTCTATCACAAGAGATGCTTCTAAATGTGTGACAACTGAGTTTGAGCTTGGTGGTTTATGATTAGTTTCTACTGATTATTTGTTTTCAATGCTTTTTTTGACCAGTTTTAATTACTGAGCAAATAACATGTAGGTGAGCAAGGACGGACTGCTTTAGTAAGAATTTATAAATATTCTTTAGACCAACGGCAACCCACTCCAGTACTCTTGCCTGGAAAATCCCATGGACGGAAGAGCCTGGTAGGCTCCAGTCCCTGGGGTCGCTAAAAGTTGGGCTAGACTGAGAGATTTCACTTTCATGCATTGGAGAAGGAAATGGCAACCCACTCCAGTATTCTTGCCTGGAGAATCACAGGGACAGAGGAGCCTAGTGGGCTGCCGTCTATGGGGTCGCACAGAGTCGGACACGACTGAAGCGACTTAGCAGCAGCAGTAGCAGCAGCAGACCACCCCTAACCTGTACTGAGACGGTAAAAGTGTCTGCCTGCAATGTAGGAGACCTGGGTTCGATCCCTGGGTCAGGAAGATCCCCTGAAGAAGGAAATGGCAACCCACTCCAGTACTCTTGCCTGGAAAATTCCATGGATAGAGGAGCCTCGTGGGCCAGTCTCCTGGTTGGACACGACTGAACAACTTTTCACTTTCACAACCAGTACTACTCGATTATCAGACAGAGGGAATCTTTATGTGTTCTGGCCCCTTAGGTATCTAGTGATTTTCCTACCAGGAGTGCAAAAAGCCTTGTTTAAATTTGAGTTTCTTATAGTATTGGCAAGTGCTATCAGACAAGCAGCCTCAAACTTAAATCACTATTTTGTTTTTGACTTTTCAGAACCAAAGGAAGGAACTGTAGTATAAGCTAACCTCTTGGATCTATGTAGCTTTTTTGTAAGCAAATAAATTTCGAGCACTCACATGCAAATGCAAAGTCAAATGCAAACTCAGGGAAACAGGCTTCCTGAAACAGTAACTAGCAGATTAACTGAATCTATTTGTCTTAAATATTGATGCCTTCTGAGTTAAGCATGTGGTCTTGATATAAAAATAGAAAAACAGAAGTATCTTTATATCCAGATTTTTTCTGGAATCTGGGATTCCTCTGTAAAAATTGAAGTTACCTCTAGTTAAATAGCTGCATAAACTCTGAATATGTCCTTAGGTGTGCTCAGTCACTTAATCTTGCCCAACTCTCTGTGATCCCACGGACTACTATAACCCACCAGGCTTCTCTGTCCATGGAATTTTCCAGGCAAGAATACTGGAGCAGATTGTGATTTCCTACTCCAGATGGCTTTAGACAGCAGATATCAAAATTTTCATTATCCACAACTTTCTTATCCATTCATCTGCTGATGGACATCTAGGTTGCTTCCATGTCCTGGCTATTATAAACAGTGCTGCGATGAACTAGGGTGGGATGATTTGGGAGAATGGCATTGAAACATGTATAATATCATATATGAAATGAGTCACCAGCCCAGGTTCAATGCATGACACTGGATGTTTGGGGCTGGTGCACTGGGACGTCCCAGAGAGATGGTACAGGGAGGGAGGAGGGACAGGGGTTCAGGATGGGGACCACGTGTATACCTGTGGCAGATACATGTTGATGTATGTCAAAACCAATACAATATTGTAAAGTAATTAACCTCCAATTAAAATAAATAAATTTATATTTAAGATTTTTTTTTCATTATCCACAGAATAGAACAATAATAGTATAGAAAAAAAAGAATGTTAGGCAATGGGGCCTGTTAGAAAATGTGATATGTTTTGATAGAAATCAATAAGCAATTTATTGAAATTATTGAAAATCAAAGACAAAGAAAATTTTAAGATATGACTATAATAATCTTGAAATCTATTTTGCCTAGAAATCAAGAAATAATTGTGGTGATCTGAATTTTTAAATGTTGTTATTCATGTCAGACTAGAAATGAAGAGAAGATAAAATAAAAGTGAAATACTGCTTACCCTTATTTACCTTTCTTAAATTACAAAATTTGAGAACACAAAGAGTTAGAGTAACTGAGATAAAAGAGTTTTCTTGATGTTGAAAGTATAAACTACTTTGAAAAAATAACTTAAATTTATATTCTTAAGTAGAACTTACAGTATTGTAATTTCATCCTTGTAAATACCCAAGAAAAGCCTTAATATCTGTGTGCCTGGAGGCATCTAAATTACAGGATCATTGAATAGTATTGTATTCAAAGGGTATACTGGAACCAAGTCAGACTGATCCACTGGATAATCATAAAATAGAAAACTCACACAGTGAAAAATAATAAGCAGAGTGGATTCTTTACCACTGAACCACCTGGGAAGCTCCTAAATAATTGTACAGCAGTGAAAATGAAGAGGCAACCTAAGTGAATATAGTAACATATTGTGTTGAGAAAGAAGTCATATATATATATATATATATATATATATATATATATAACACAAGGTAGGCCATGGCAAACCTCAAACTCAAGTAATTCAAGGATTACTTTCGGGAGTGATAGAACAGGAATATGAGTGTGTGTGTGTGTGTGTGTGTGTGTGTATGAAGTGCATGCACGGTCAGTCGTGTCTGACACTTCAATCCAATGGATTACAGCCTGCCAAGCTCCTCTGTCCATGGAATTTTACAGGCAAGAATACTGGAGTGGGATGAAATTTCAAGAGTAGGAGTTCAGTTCAGTTCAGTTACTCGGTCATGTGTGACTGTGATCCCATGAAGCACAGCACGCCAGGCCTCCCTGTCCATACCAACTCCCAGAGCCTACCCAAACCCATGTACATTGAGTCAGTGATACTATCCAACTATCTCATCCTCGGTCGTCCCCTTCTCCTCCTGCCCTAAATCTTTCCCAGCATCAGGGTCTTTTAAATGAGTCGTCTCCTAGCATCAGGTGGCCAAGTTATTGGAGTTTCAGCTTCAACATAAATTCTTCCAATGAACACCCAGGACTGATCTCCTTTAGGATGATCTGGTTGGATCTCCTTGGAGTCAAAGGATTCTCAAGAGTCTTCTCCAACACCACAGTTCAAAAACATCAATTCTTCAGTGCTCAGCTTTCTTTATAGTCCAACTATCACATCCAAACATGACTAGTGGAAAAACCATAGCCTTGACTAGATGGACCTTTGTTAACAAAGTAATGTCTCTGCTTTTTAATATGCTGTCTGGGTTGGTCATAACTTTCCTTCCAAGGAGTAAGTGTCTTTTAGTTTCATGGCTGCAGTCACCATCTGCAGTGATTTTGGAGCCCAAACAAAAAAAGTCAACCGCTATTTCCATTGTTTCCCCATATATTTGCTGTGAAGTGATGGGACCGGATGCCATGATCTCAGTTTTCTGAATGTTGAGACTTAAGTCAACTTTTTCACTCTCCTCTTTCACCTTCATCAAGAGGCTCTTTAGTTCTTAACTTTCTGCCATAAGGGTGGTGTCATCTGCATATCTAAGGTTATTGATATTTCTTCCAGAGATCTTGATTCCTGCTTGTGCTTCTTCCAGCCCAGCGTTTCTCATGATGTACTCCGCATGTAAGTTAAATAAGCAGGGTGACAATATACAGCATTGACTTACTCCTTTTGCTATTTGGAACCAGTCTGTTGTCCCATGTCCAGTTTTAAATGTTGCTTCCTGATCTGCATACAGATTTCTCAAGAGGCAGGTGAGGTGGTCTGGTATTCCCATCTTTTTCAGAATTTTCCACAGTTTATTGTGATCCACACAGTCAAAGGCTTTGGCATAGTCAATAAAGCAGAAATTTATATCCTTCTGAATTCTCTTGCTTTTTCAATGATCCAGCAGATGTTGGTAAATTGATCTCTGGTTAATGCAAAACCAATACAATACTGTAAATAACCTCCAATTAAAATAAATAAATTTATATTAAAAATATGGCTTTTCTAAAACCAGCTTGAACATCTGGAAGTTCACGATTCACATATTGCTGAAGCTTGGCTTGGAGAATTTTGAGCATTACTTTACTAGCATGTGAGATGAGTGCAATTGTGTGGTAGTTTGACATTCTTTGGAATTGCCTTTCTTTGGGATAGAATGAGAACTGACATTTTCCAGTCCTGTGGCCACTGCTGAGTTTTCCAAATTTGCTGACATATTGAGTGCAGCACTTTCACAGTATCATTTTTTAGAATTTAAAATAACTCAACTCGAATTTCATCACCTCCACTAGCTTTGTGTATAGTGATACTTCGTAAGGTCTACTTGACTTCACATTCCAGGATGTCTGGCTCTAGGTAAGTGATCACATCATCGTGATTATCTGGGTCGTGAAGATCTTTTTTGTACAGTTATTCTGTGTATTCTTGCCACCTCTTCTTAATATCTTCTGCTTCTGTTAGATCCATACCATTTCTCTTTTATTGAGCCCATCTTTGCATGAAATGCTCCCTTGGTATCTCTAATTTTCTTGAGGAGATCTCCAGTCTTTCCCATTCTATTGTTTTCTTCTATTTCTTTGCATTGATCACTGAGGAAGGCTTCCTTATCTCTCTTTGATATTCTCTGGAGCTCTGCATTCAAATGGGTATATCTTTCCTTTTCTCCTTTGCTTTTTGCTCTTGTTCTTTTCACAGCTATCTGTAAGGCCTCCCTAGACAGCCATTCTACTTTTTTGCATTTCTTTTCCATGGGGATAGTCTTGATCCCTGTCTCCTGTACAATGTCATGAACCTCCATCCATAGTTCATCAGGCACTCCATCTATCAGATCTAGTCCCTTAAATCTATTTGTCCCTTCCACTGTATAATCATAAGGGATTTGATTTAGGTAATACCTGATTGCCTAGTGGTTTTCTCCATTTTCTTCAATTTAAGTCTACATTTGGCAATAAGGAGTTCCTGATCTGAGTCACATTCAGCTCCCAGTCTTGTTTTTGTTGACTGTATAGAGCTTCTCCATCTTTGATTGCAAAGAATATAATCAGTCTGATTTCAGTGTTGGCCATCTGGTGATGTCCATATGTAGAGTCTTGTCTTCTGTTGTTGGAAGAGGGTGTTTGCAATGACCAGGGCATTCTCTTGGCAGAAGTCTATTAGCCTTTGCCCTGCTTGATTTTGTACTCCAAGGCCAAATTTGCCTGTTATTCCAGGTGTTTCTTGACTTCTTACTTTTGCATTCCAATCCCTTATAGTAAAAAGGACATCTTTTGGGGGTCTTAGTTCTAAAAGGTCTTGTAGGTCTTCATAGCACTGTTAAGCTTCAGCTTCTTCAGCGTTACTGGTCAGGGCATAGACTTGGATTATCATGATATAGACTGGTTTGCCTTTGAAATGAACAGAGATCATTCTGTTGTTTTTGAGATTGCTTCCAATTACTGCATTTGGGACTCTTGTTGACTATCATGGCTACTCCATTTCTTCTAAAGGATTCCTGCCCACAGTAGTAGATATAATGGACATCTGAGTTATTCACCCATTCTAGTCCATTTTAGTTTGCTGATTCCTAGAATGTTGACATTCACTCTTGCCATCTCCTGTTTGATCACTTTAGGTTTGCCTTGATTCATGGACTTAACACTCCAGGTTCCTGTGCAATATTGCCCTTTACAGCATTGAACCTTGCTTCTATCACCAGTCACATCCACAGCTGGGTATTGTTTTTGGTTTTGCTCCATCCCTTCATTCTTTCTGGAGTTATTTCTCCATTGATCTCCAATATCATATTGGGCACCTACCGACCTGGGGTGTCATCTTTCAGTATCCTATCTCTTTGACTTTTCATACTGTTCATAGGGTTCTCAAGACAAAGATACTGAAGTGGTTTGCCTTCCCTTCTCCAGTGGACCACATTGTGTCAGACTCTCCACCATGACCTGTCTATCTTGGGTGGCCCCACGCAGCATGGCATAGACAAGTACTGTTGACATTAATGGGCTCATCTGGTGGCTCAGGCAATAACAATTTATCTGGAATGCAGAAGACCTGGGTTCGATCCTTGGCTTGCAAAGTTACCCTGGAGAAGAGAATGGCTACCCAGTTCAATATTCTTGACTGGTGAATATCCGGGACAGAGGAACCTGGCAATCTAAAGTCCATGGGGTTGCAAAGAGTCCGAAACAAGTGAGCAAGTAAGCACTCACATGGGTTGACATGAATTAATATTCATCTTGGATAGTGTATTTGTGACTATTAATCCTATCATAAAAAATGTCACTTTTAGAAAATATTAATAACATTTCATTATCTGTAGCAATGAAGTGTATATATATATATATATATATATATATAAAACAAAGATTTTGATTAGTCCAGTCTTATGCATTTGAGTTCCAAGGGGAATGCTGGGTTGGGGAAATATATAAACAAAAGAAACCAAAAAGGAAAGAAAAAAAAAAGAGGAAAAATTTCAAATTAACCAGACAGAAGTTTGAAGATTAAATAATGAGTGAGCAGTGTCCCAGATGGAGAAAATGATATTTGATTAAGAAATAAAGGAAAACACATAACCCAGTTTCAGATATACTGTGTGGGTATATACATAGTAACTTCCATGCATTATAGCAATTCCACCCCTCCCGCATGTTACTGGAAGAAACATTGGCATTGAAAGTTCACATAACTAGGAAATGGGAGAGTTTGTGCATTTCACCAGTCTATATCATAAGAGCTGCCAGAGTGTGTTACTTAAAAAAAAAAGAATCTCAGAAAACAAAAATAAAGTCGAAGAAAAGCATACTAATATCCTTTAAATTGTGTCAGTCTTTCATAAAGAGAAAACTGAAAAGCATTAAGAATCCAAAATCTTAACCAAACTCTCCCAAAACTATTAGGGGAGTAAATAAAAGAGATAAGAGCACATTTCTTAATTTCATATTGACTTGCATCATAGGAGATGAATATACACTCAGTGCCTCAGAATTCCAAAAAACAGGAGGAACCAGACCTTAGGAAATGAAATGCCGTCCAGGGAGCATGGGAAGCTGAGAACCCTGTGCGTGTGCAAGCCGGCTCAGTCACGTCTGACTCTCTGCGACTCCATGGCCTGTAGCCCACCAGTCTCCTTGATCAGTGAGATTTTCCAGGCAAGAATACTGGAGTAGGGTGCTATTTCCTCCTTTGGTGTGTCTTCCCAACCCAGGGTTGAACCCCAGTCTCTTGAGTTTCCTGTGTCTCCTGCATCAGCAAGTGAATTCTTTACCACTGCACCAGCTGGGAAATCCCGAGAGCACTGGAGTCAGTTTAACTAATGTGATCTTCTAGCTTTTGTAAGGGCCTTTTTGGGGAAAACACTAAACTGCCCCTCAGTGGGAGATTATCACATCCTGATGGATCATGGGCTTATTGGTTAGACCCAGTGCATTAAAAGAGAACCTTGGAGGATAGAAAGAAGCATCTTTATTTCTGTGTCTCCAGGTTTTCATGTGGAGGGATTCCCATGATGGATATTCATGACCGGTCTCCTTGCTCCTTATTTACTATTCTCCCTAAAGGATAATCTTCTTGGCTCTAGTTCCACTAATTTCAGGAAACTGGAAGTATGGTTACTGTAAATAAAGCAGTTTCTAACTTGATTGTACCTAAAGCAGTAAAGTTGAATTGTACACTTAATAATGGCTAAAATGGCAAGTTTTATGCTATGTATATTCTACCACAAAAATTAGTTAGCTAATTTAAAAAATCTTACTGGATGAAGCAATAAATGGACTTTCTAGCACATTAGTATTATGTAAAGGCTATGAAATCATCAGTGTGTAGCTTTTGTTGCAAACATCGCAGGTTCATCCTGTGTAGTAGTTTCTTCCTCAGAGCTTTCACCAAAAAAAAAAAAAAAAAAAAAAAGGCTTTCAAAAAATCTTTTGTGAGGTTATGATTGCATTGCCTTTTTCTATAACCAGTTAGCTGAAAGGAAAAGAGAAAGCAGCACTATCATCTACATTGTTCTAAAAATTACTAATCAGCACATTGAAATATTCTTCAAAGTTAATTTTATAGCATTTTTCCAATAAAAGTTTAGATTATTCACACTTAAGTATGAAAGTAATAAATACGCTCTTTGGAAATTTTCTCATGTTTTACCCCTCATGCAACTGTTACTTTAAAACACTCTTACAGTTCTCTGACCAGAACTGGGTTTCAGTCTTACAAGATAGCCAGACACAACTTTGAGTAGAACTTTTCAAAACAAATGCACAAATTAGGTACCAACTCTGTGATCTAATGCCTGATGCTCTGATGTGGAGCTGATGTTATAATAATAGAAATAAAGTACACAATAAACATAATGCATTTGAATCATTCTGAAACCATCATCTACCTATAGAAAAATTGTCTTCCATGAAACCAATCCTTGATGCCAAAAAGATTGGGTACTGCTATTCTAAAGAATTAATTTGATGTGAACAAGAAGTAATAGCTTAGCAAATCAATTATAAATAAAAGTGGAAAATGATATTTAGTTTTGTTTTTTCTATCTTATGCAAGCTTTCCATTAAACAGGGGAGATGTTTGACAATATATGAAATGAGACATACTCCAAAAATTCATTATAACTTTATAATCACTATTTTTATGTTTATATGTATTAATATTCATCTGTGAGGTTATACATGTGTGTGTGCGTCTCCAAAGTCTAATCCAAAGTTATCTTTAACTCTATCTAATAGCAAAAAAGAGACATGCTATTTTTACGTGATGCTATTTATCTATCTGAATAAAATGCTGAATTCAGATAAAAGCTGAAGAGATCAGTCTTTTTAAAAATGGCAAGTAATCCTTTCTTCTTCCAAATAAAATTGAACTATAACATTCTTCTTATCTTTCTAGGTGTCTGTGTTGCTTAAAGATTGGAAGTTAAATTTTAAAAGTAAGCAGAAGTTTGTATCTAGAAAGTGACATTTTCACTGTAATAGTTATCATTATTGTAATGTGGTAAAGTCCAATCAATGATAAATGTCAAAATCATAAGTGGATATATTGTGAGCTGTCTGAGGGCTAAGAATCAAGGAGAGAAATCTACTTTGAAGAGGTTAAAAAAAGGAAAATCATGATGGCTCTTTTCTAGGGAATATACTCTAAAGACAAATGACAAAGTGTGCATTAAAGACCCAAATTTAAAAAGAGTGGAATAAAGTGAGTATTTTAATTTGTTTTCTACTTTCTCAACCAGTGTTTCACTAAGATTAATAATACCATTTAAAATTACAATACGACTGTATATGAGTTGTGACAGTGGGTATACTTGAATTAGAGGAAAGTGAAATAAAATGAAATTGAATGTTAAGCAAAGGCAATCAAAGTGAGAGTTTACACATGTCAAGAACTTTAAATATAATATCACATTTAATATTCACCTTGTATTCCATTACAGGTATTATTAACCCCAAATTCAAATGAAAAATAGCAACAGAAAAAATTTGAAGAAGTTAAGTAATTTGCAAAAGGTTTATGACTTACAGTGATAATAGAACACAAAGTGCTTGCTTATTCATTGACTCTCTGCAGCGCCGCCTACTGGATAAATGAGGTAAAAACTGTTGTAGGCATTTTTATTTCCTCTGTGACACTGAGTTCACTTGGAAAACGTCTCAGAGAAAAAAAGTGTATAATATAAACTCAGAGGTTTTAGAATACCGGCCAAAGGTCTATGGGTTTGTTGAATTTTTAGTCTTGGCTGAATTGTGGCTGAGTAAGCAGGAGGGTATGAGAGTTCAGTTGAGGTTAAAAAGGACCATATGGTGTATCACCAGAGGAGCTTACAGGCTCAAGTCCTCTGAGAACCTGTGCAACTAAGAACTCAGGTTCATAGAGTTAATGGACAGACGGAACTTTAAGTAATGTGTTGGGAGAAGTACAGTTAGGTCCCTTGGGGATTGTGAAGTTACAGAAAGCGAAGGCTGTGTTCCAGAACCAGCCATCTGTAGGTCACGTTGACCTTCCTGCTCAGAGGCCTTGTGAAGGGCATATGCTGTGCACACATATTGAGCATTCTTCTGGAGCAGGGTTTAAAGAAAAGGAGCTCCTTTCCTTCTTTCCTGAGTCGTTGGAGAGACTGAGCCGTTGCAAAATAAGAAGTGAGAAATAACTTTAATAGAAGGTCATGCATTTTAAACTTAAAAAATTCTAAAGAAATAGAGGAGAATCAAGCTCATTGCCCAAGATGCAAATTAAAGTAGACGCAGAGATGCAGGTACCAGCTGCCCCTCTAAGGAAAGATTAGCTTACAGGTCTAGGAAGTCAGGCAGTAGACAGACTCCAGCTGTCAGCTCCTTTAGGACCTTGTCTTCACTTCAGAGAGCTAAACTTTCTGAGGTCTATATCCTTCTGAGGAGCCTGAATCCAGTGGGTTTTCAGGTAGGAGGTCTAAAGAATTGGCAATTTCAGCTCAATGTGGACTTTCCTAGTCTTCACCCCATAGCTCCTGTGATTGGCTCAGGCTTTTCAGGCCTCTGAATGCAATTTAGTTCTTTCCCCTGCCAAATCCTATGCCTCCCTTTTCACAAGGGTGGATTCTTGTTAAATATTTGGCACCCCAGGCTCCATCTCAAATCTGTCTCTGGGAGACCCAGCACATGCTGGCGGCTCTCACCTCCATAGGTTTCCCAAGTGGCGCTAGTGGTAAAGAATTGCCTTACAATGCAGAAGGCTCAAGAGACATGGGTTTGATCCCTGGGCCAGGATGATCCTCTGGAGGAGGAAACGGGAACCCACTCCAGTATTCTTGACTGGAGAATTTCATGGACAGAGGAGCCTGACAGGCTACAGTCCATGAGGTCACAAAGGGTTGGACATGACTGAAATGACTTAGCATGTACTCACCTTCAGAGGAGGTGGAGCTGGAGATGGTGAGAGCTGGAGATGGTGAGGCCAGGAAAGCAGCCAAGTGTGAGGCAGAGCTTAGATATCATCACTGCCTATTGAGTGCTGGTGCAGATCCCACACTGATGCAGCAGAAGCCTTGAGGGTTGGGTGTGACTGGATTTGTTCCCTGTAAGTGTGTGTGCTATCAGCTCCCAGCACCAGAACTCTCACTCCAGAGGGGAGGAGCACCGGAGCTAGTGAGTTCCGTGTAGGATCTCAGCTCATGACTTGGCACAGATTGTGGGGAGATGGCCACAGACAGTGGTCCAGGCCAAACTCCAATATGCCACCTGTGGGGGCATTAGTCATGTGCCTCCACGTCCCCTTGTACCTCATGGACAACTGATGACCTCTCCTACCCTTTGCTGGCCTTGTATTGTTGTAGAGGCACACCACAGGGCAGAGAAAGCTCATGTGGGCTCTTGGGGGTCATCAGGACCTGCGCCATAGGGGTCCAGAAGTAACCACTTTTTTAAAATTTATTTTTAATTGGAGGATAATTGCTTTACAATGTTGTATTAGTTTCTGCTGTAAAACAATGTGAATAAGCTATAAGTATACACACATCCCCTCCCTCTTGAGTCTCCCTCAAACCCCAGTATCTCACCCCTCTAGATGATCACAGCGTATCTGCTGAGCTCCCTGCTGTACAGCGGCTTCCCACTAGCTATTTTACACCCAGCAGTGTGTATATGTAAATGCTGCTCTCTCAATCCATCCCACCATCTCCCCTTGCTGTGTCCACAGTCTGTTCTCTAAGTCTGCATCTCTATTCCTGCCCTGCAAATAAGTTCATCAGTACCATTTTTCTTGATTCAATATATATGCAATTAAATAGGATAAATGATTCTTCAGATGCACTTTTATTATTTTATTGAATTATTCATTTAAAATAAAATTTCAATCACAACAATATGGCAATGGAAGGTGTTGATTAATCCTAATAATTACTTTAATGTAATATGGTTGAGAAGTTTGACAGCAATAGATATCACCATATGCAACACATACACTGGAAATATACTAATATAATACTTATCTCTACACAAGAAATATTCTTCTTTGCTTTAATATTTTTCCATTTATATTTTTAATAGATATGAGTCCCATAACTTTATTTTGTCATAATGAATTCGAGTTCATGGCTCTAATAGTTCTTCCATAATAAAGTAAGACTTCTAAGCAGATGGGGATTCCCTGGTGGCCCAGATGGTAAAAGAATCTGCCTGCAATGCAAGTGACCTGGGTTCGATCCCTGAGTCAAGAAGATCCATGGGAGAAGGAAATGGCAACCTAATTCAGTATTCTTGCCTGGAGAATCCCATGGACAGAGGAGCCTGGGAGTCTACAGTCCATGGGATTTCAAACTGTCAGACATGACTAAGCAACTAACACTTTCACTTTCAGAGAGGAGATATTTTTCTGCAGTAGTAAATAAAATATTTTTAAAATGATGAAAAATTTGCCTGATTTTTTTTTTCCTCAAGAAGATATAGAATGTTTATTTATACTTTAGTTTAGTAGGCCACCTAGTAGCTAATATCTCCATAAACAGATGAGAAACTTGAAGGCTTAACTCAAAGAATGCCTAAAATAACTTACAGAAAGATTATTCTTATAAAGTGAGTGGAATATTTAGGGTAACTTTGTTGAAAATAATGACATTAAATTTACACTTTAGATTCATGACCTCTATTCTTCAGGTGTTTTTTCTCATTTTCAACCCTCTCTTCCCTTTATCTCTGAATGACAAATGTCCTTATAATGTCCCATTTGTCAACATCAACTCTCCTGAACTGCCTTTAATCTCTGTAGCATTGACATTAGCTCAATTACATTAGCTAGGGTTAGATTAAAAGTTTCATCATCCAACCCACACGGATTTGTTTCCAGAAATGATTAAGTCATTTTCAAGTATTGTGTACATCTTTAATTTCCTCTACATTGCATATTTAAGACAATTGTGTGTGTGTGTGTGTGTGTGTGTGTGTGTGTGCGCGCGCGCGCGCACGTGCACGTGTGTCTGTGTCATGTCCGACTCTTTGCAACCCCATGGACTGGAGCTCCTGATTGGAGCCCACCAGGCTTTTCTGCACATAGAATTTTCCAGGCAAGCATACTGGAGTGGGTTGCCATTTCCTACTGCAGAAAATCTTCTGACCCAGGGATTGAACCCACATCTCTTGCATCTCCTGCATTGGCAGGTGAAATCTTCACCACGGCACCACCTGGGAAGCCAAAGACATTTTATAAAGAAATTCAAATACATAACTTCAAAAAACATTGTAAATGAAATCTATTCTTTACACAGTTTAATTTGAAAAAAAAAAAAAGATTTAAAAATACATTTTCAAAGTAAGAGAATTGATCACTTGAGTGTACAACTGAACATCCTTAAAAGATGGAGTAGTTTACCAAGAAGAACATAAGATTGATTATGAAACTTTTTGGATTCTGTCCATAGCTCTGCTGTTGCTTGACTTTGGCAAGATCTAAAATATAGTCAACTTTTCACTTGCTTCATGCATATGAGCTAAATTAAATGGTTCCCCTCCCACCCATATGGTGGACTTTCTGCACAGATGCAGTTAGTATTACATGCTGTGCAGAATCCCAGCTGTAAATTGAAAATGGTGCTTTCATTTATTTTCTATTGTTTTTCGCTTTTTTTTTTCTTTTGAAATTAAGCTTAAGAAGCAAATGAAAAACAGAACAGAGAACCAGTGTATTGGCTAGTTCCACCATGAAGTGATGAAAGATAGAAAGGACTGAAAACCAAAAGGAAAAATACTGATACATTTAAATGAAAAGAATGATGAAAATGGTGCAACTCATAATAAGCTTTTTAAAATCCATATTCTTCAAAAGAAATTCCCTCCAAAAGAAATATTCAGAAGTCCCAAATGTTCTCCAAATTTCTATTGAAGATGATGTGTTCTGAGGGAAAATCCTGTGCTCTGGTTCCTTTCAGAAGGTATAAAAATCTGAGAGCAAGGTAGGGAATGTGTAGTACCCCACATACATATCACTTAGCATTTGATTAAAGCAATGGGTAATTTTCAGTTTTACTATTAATATCTGAAAAAGGGAGGTTTAATATAAAAATAACTCTTTACTGTAATTTAAGTCTTTGGGTATTTTTATGAGGCATTTCTGTTCAGAGTTTTCTTTGATTTCGGTTTCTATGTGTTCCTCAATAGAAAATTTTACAGAATCCTTAGAATAAAAGCCAATCTAAAAATCTAGAAGGATCTAGCATGAGTGTGTACAAAACAAGCAGAGACAGTGAGATGTGCCTGAAAAGAGATGTGAATTTTGGAAAATGATGCACAAAAAAACTGCATTATTCAGGATCACTTTTTAAATAATATTTTCTCTAGCTAGAATATCAGTTCTATCACTACCACAGTCTATATCTAGCTTTTATTTTATATTTATAACTCTATCATTTCTCTCTCTTCTTTTAGTTGAAGTCTCAAGTGGTCCTCCTTATGCATTGGCAAAGTGTCTGGTCTATAGTCCTTTATCTTCCTCAAGATATCTCAACAACATATAATAATGAAACTTTGATGAAATTAATATATTTCATTTGAAAACATTTTTTTTTCAAATTTCCCTCAAGTCCAGCCTTCTATACCATAATAGCACATAATGAGTAAGCAAAGTTAAGAACAACAAAAAAAGTATTAACTTTTTTGTGTGTTCTTTTGACTCTCCTATGTAATTCACTGTACCTAAAATGAATATTGGACATTCATGTGACATATATTGCCAATTCTTTCCTAGAGAAATCTTAGCTATATTGAAATTGTCTACATTTCAGAGTGCAGAATTTTACATACCTTTGCAAATGTTCAGTATCTGTATATCAAATAATAGACAAGCACTAAAAATGCATAATGGCTTCCCAGGTGGTTCAGTGGTAAAGAATCCACTTGCCAGTGCTGGAGACTGCCAGTGAAGATTTGATCCCTGGGTCAGGAAGATCCCCTGAAAGAGAAAATGGCAACCCACTCCAGCATCCTTGCCTGGGAAGTCCCATGGACAGAGAGCCTGGTTGGCTACAGTGCATGGGGTTGCAAAAAGAGTCAGGTATGTCTTGGCAACTAAACAAACAAAATGTATGCAAATTACCTATTTTAAAAATTGTTCCAAAAATTCTAAGCTAGACCACTGTCACAAGTAGAGACATTAAAAAAAAAGAAAAGGAAAGGAAACTAAGTTAATAAAGGAATGCTATCATAGATAAAGTAATGTCAGATGATGTTAACATTAGTGCCCTGGTTACCTACTGTTGCACACACAACTACCTCAGAAGTTAGTGGCTTACAACAACCATTATTTACTTTGATCACAGATCTACAATTTCGACAGGGCTGGGGTGGGAGGACTCCTCTTTGTTCCACAGAATGTCACTGATATGGCTAAACTATGGCTGGAGAGTCTATTTCCAGGATGATTTGGTCAGATGGATGAGAGCTGAGCTAAGGTTGCCAGTCATGAATCTTGTCCTCTTTCCTAATGAGCATCTTCTTTCCTAATGATCATCTCCTTGAAACTATCTGGGGCTGGGTTTTTACAAAGATTATTCCAAAAGATAGGAAGTGAGTACTGCCACTTTTCTAAAGCTTGAGCCCAGAACCTGTCACAGCATTATTTCTGATGTTTTCTATCTGCCAAAGAAATCTCCCATACTGAGTATTGACACCACATCTGGGTGGGAAAATATCAAAGAATATGTAGTCCACTTTAATTTTTCACAAATATTAACAAAGCTGTATGAGGCAGGTTATAAGGAAAACCAATGAACCAGGTTTTAAATATTCACTGATTTTAGTTCTTTATTCCTCAAACTATGTTTCAAGTTAGTGCACTCCTGTTTAATGTGAGCTTATTTTTCAAGTGTCTGCAAGTTACAGAAGTATCTTTGTGGATAATTGGCTTTGGATAAATAATTTTGAACACCTTAAAGACACAATTTATATACAAGATAGATACAGTTAATTTTTTCTGTATTTACCTTACTATTTTATTAATAAAAAATCAGTTAAAATAGTTAACATTTCTATGATTTATCTATTAAATTATAGCTAAATTGCTTAGCATTTTAATAAATATTGGTTTATAACATAATAGTCACATAGTTATAAATAATACAGTTATTATTTACTAATACTAGAACTTATAATTGTTATAATTATCATTAATTTTAATTACCTTAGATATTCTAGACTGTCACATACTTAATATGTACCTTTTCTCTAATAAAATCAAAAGAAAGTCCAATTTAAAATAAATTACTTTTTAGCTTTCACTCAAGGCTCAGAGCTAATCATACAATTGCTTATGAAATTTAAGGTGTATATTTCCTTAATTTGTTTATAAAATTAAATGTAATAACTTTTCAAACTGATTTCTAACTTTTAAAAATATTGTGGTAAGTAGTGGCTTAATTATACATTATATAGTGGCTTGATACATTATATCAAATGTGCCAGAAGGAAACATTCTGCAGAAATAAAAGAAAAGATTTGCTTTTTTGCAGTCTAAATGTTCATCAACAAATGCATAAGGAAGATGCAAGTACATATATAGAGTGGAATATTACTCGGCCATAAAAAAGAATGAAATTGGTTCATTTGCAGAGATGTGGATGGACCTAGAGACTGTCACACAGAGTGAAGTCTGTCTCTTATACACATCTGTTCTCCAACATAAAAGGCAATGTTTTAATCTCCAGGATAACTTGGTATCTGTGTAAGTTGGTCAGGTTCTTTCTCAGGTAGATGGTGGTCTTCTCCAGGGCATGCATACCTCTTTGAAAGCTGTGGTTGTGTCCTGGATAACTCATCTCTCTCTCACATGGAAACTTCCTCCTCCAAGGTCCTAGGTCACCTGGGAAATGGGATCTGGAAGGGCAGCCCAGGCCAAAGCTGGAAGAAAGTTGCAGCTATAAAATGTTTCATATTCAACATGTTTATTTGAAATGGCTAGGCTGAACCATATGAAATTGCAGTTTGGAGGAGATCAAAAATGGTTGAATTGTGACAGTTTCACATGTTTAGCCTAATAGCTCCATGCACCATAATCTCATGTAGGATGTTTGATAAATGGTAAAGTTGGGCCAAATCACCTTATTTACATTTTCTTGTAATTTTAAAAATCACAGCTCTTTGTCCAGATATCAAAAACAGAGTGCCTAAAGGCAGGGTGTGAGATGATTGGGAGATTGGGACTTGCATATATTCACTATTGATAACATGTATAAAATGGATAACTAATGATAACCTACTGTATAGCTCAGGGAACTTTCCTAAGTGCTCTGTGGTGACCTAAAAGGGAAGGAAATCCAAGACAGGGGACATATGTATACCTATAGATAATTCACTTTTCTGTACAGCAGAAACTAACACCACATTATAAAGCAAATATGCTCCAACACAATTTAATTAAACAACAACAACAAAGACTTGCTTTTTAATACAGACAGAATCCTCATGTTAGCTGAAAGTTACAAAAGACTGCAAGTCCACTGTTCATTTTTTTCTGACCTGCTCAATGCTTCATTCTACATGGGATTTATTCAACAACCAATTTAACCCCAGTCTCCCTTATGGGGCCCTTCAGGAGGCACCAGGAGCTATTTCCCCCCTGCAACACATCCTCATCTTATGTGTCCTTTATATTATATTTCTTATTTACCAGGACAGTGATAAACTAAAGTGACAGTGACTTTAGCTAAGTGGAGGTTACCATTCTTGCAATTTTTTGAACCCTAATTAGGCTGAGTAGCCTAGCTCACTGGAGAAGGCAATAACAACCCACTCCAGTACTCTTGCCTGGAAAATCCCATGGGCAGAAGAGCCTGGTGGGTTGCAGTCCATGGGGTCGCTAAGAGTTGAACATGACTGAGTGACTTCACTTTCACTTTCACTTTTTACTTTCATACATTGGAGAAGGAAATAGCAACCCACTCCAGTGTTCTTGCCTGGAGAATCCCAGGGACGGGGGAGCCTGGTGGGCTGCTGTCTATGGGGTCACACAGAGTCAGATACGACTGAAGTGACTTAGCAGCAGCAGCAGCAGCAGTCTAGCTCACAAACTGATAGAGTTGTTAAAGGCAGATATTCCAGCACATGAAAGAATTTGATGCTTCAAAAAGCCAGAGCATTTTGGAGGTCATATTTTAATAATCAAAGAGCAAATATTATTTCCTCTACTCTCTAGACCATCTCTGAAATATGTTTTCTCCAGTACATACAAAAATATTATATTTATTTGAATCATAGACTCAAATCTTTAAAGTGGGAGATGTTCAATACTAATGATACTTTCGACATGAGGAACATACTGAGGATTGTATAAGCTTGTGTCAGCTACACTGCTCATGAGAAACACAGTGGGAATTTTGACTTAGACTTCTGGGTCTGCAGGTTAGAGCTTTCTTCATGATTAGCACACATCAAGATTTTCTATTAAAATATGGTATCAGTATACATCATGTGACAGACCATTTATAATGTTTGTTGCATTACTAGAATTATCCTGAAAAAGCAGTATACATTAGTAAAGAAATCATGGAGCAGTGAGATATACAAATAGTGAATATAATATGTAAAAACATGTATAATATGCAATATATCATGAATATATATTTATACATATATAACTTACTTTATATATAAGAAAGAGAAGGAGAGATTCAAGCTTGAAGTTAACAAAGGGTGATGTTAAGATGCCTTAACAGCAAGGGGTTATGGAATCCATACGTTCTGGATATTCAGCTCCCATGAAGTGATGATGGTACAAGATCACACATCATGATAAAACCAAAATAAATTACCCTAGCCATGAGTAGGAAAGACACTTCTCACTAAGACTTGGAAGAAAACTAAAGTGAAAGATGATAAACATATGCCTAAGCCTGAACTCCAAAGATTCTGGTGACAAATCCTCTATTTAAAGAACTAACGTAAAAATCTGTTCATACATATAGGGTTTCTATTGGACTGCAAGGAGATCCAACCAGTCGATTCTGAAGGAGATCAACCCTGGGATTTCTTTGGAAGGAATAATGCTAAAGCTGAAGCTCCAGTACTTTGGCCACCTCATGCAAAGAGTTGACTCATTGGAAAAGACTCTGATACTGGGAGGGTTTGGGGCAGGAGAAGGGGACGACAGAGGATGAGATGGCTGGATGGCATCACTGACTTGATTGACGCGAGTCTGAGTGAACTCCGGGAGTTGGTGATGGACAGGGAGGCCTGGCATGCTGCGATTCATGGGGTTGCAAAGAGTCAGACACGACTGAGCGACTGAACTGAACTGAACTGATAGGGACGTATCAATCTTGATTCCATCAGGAAAACAAAGTCACTTTAATGAAATGTGGAGAGTGCTAAGGCAGTTACAGTTGAAGAAATCGTCACCAAATTTAAAACCATTCCAGGTGGGAGTGAGAGAAGCAAACTTAACATCTTCATCTTAAGAATTAGGTTGGATGGTTCTCAGGGGCTTGCCCGAATGGTTAGAAGCTCCTATCAGCTGCCTCAGTTAGCAGCAGGAAAATAATGCTTTTCATTGCTTGTTTGCTGAGAAGCCATAGTGATTCTTCAGTATGCCCACAAGTATGGAAGACAATATCCTTTATATATTGAATGAGTTCTCTGATTGGCAAACTCTAGCCCAGAGTTTTAAAGAAAATAGAGCCCTGAAAAGGAATTCCTTTGTTTCTTCCTTTAAGAGAAACCACAGATGGGGGGTGACATTGATGCAAAATTGACATTGGACAACCGGCACAGGCCCCAGGAGATGAATGTGCTCCCAACCCTCAACCCAGGGCCACCTGAGACTCCTTCTAAGACAATTCCTTTAGAGAAGGGCTTGCACAGGAAACTGAAAAGCATGAGTGTGAATCTTTTCCTTTGAAACTGAATTTGCAAGATAAAAGAGAAAAGTCACATCCAGAATCTAGAGATTTAAAATAGTCTGAAACTTATCTTGCAAGGAATATAGTTCAATTATTCAGAGATAAATAATGATGGAATGTGGTCCACTGGAGAAAGGAATGGCAAACCACTTCAGTATTCTCACGTTGAGAACCATATGAACAGTATGAACAGGGAAAATGATAGGATATTGAAAGAGGAACTCCCCAGGTCAGTAAATGACCAATATCTACTGGAGATCAGTGGAAAAATAACTCCAGAAAGAATGAAGGGATGGAGCCAAAGCAAAACAGTACGCAGTTGTGGATGTGACTGGTGATAGAAGCAAGGTCTGATGCTGTAAAGAGCAATATTGCATATGAACCTGGAATGTCAGGTCCATGAATCAAGGCAAATTGGAAGTGGTCAAACAGGAAATGGCAAGAGTGAACATCGACATTCTAGGAATCAGCGAACTAAAATGGACTGGAATGGGTGAATTTAACTCAGATGACCATTATATCGACTACTGTGGGCAGGAATCCCTTAGAAGAAATGGGGTAGCCATCATGGTCAACAAAAGAGTCTGAAATGCAGTACTTGGATGCAATCTCAAAAACGACAGAATGATCTCTATTCATTTCCAAGGTAAACCATTCAATACCATGGTATTCTAAGCCTATGCCCCAGCCAGTAACACTGAGGAAGGTGAAGTTGAACAGTTCTATGAAGACCTACAAGACCTTTTAGAACTAACACCCCCCAAAAGATGTCCTTTTCATATAGGGGACTGGAATGCAAAAGTAAGAAGTCAAGAAACACCTGGAGTAACAGGCAAATTTGGCTTTGGAATACAGAATGAAGCAGGGCAAAGGCTAATAGAGTTTTGCCAAGAGAACACACTTCATAGCAAACATTCTCTTCCAACAACACAAGAGAGGACTCTACACATGGACATCACCAGATGGTCAACACCAAAATCAGATTGATTATATTCTTTTTTTCAAATAAATTTATTTTAATTGGAGGTTAATTCCTTTACAATATTGTATTTGTTTTTCCACACATCAACATGTATCCACCGCAGGTATACACGTGTTCCCCATCCTGAACTCCCCTCCCTCCTCCCTCCCCGTACATTCCTCTGGGTTGTCCTCTGGATGCATCAGCCCAAAGCATCCAGTATCACGCATTAAACCTGGGCTGGTGACTTGTTTCATATATGATATTATACATGTTTCAATGCCATTCTCCCAAATCATCCCACCTTCTCCTCTCCCACAGAGTCCAAGAGACTGTTCTATACATCTGTGTCTCTTCTGAGTCAAAGACGGAGAAGCTCTATACAGTCAGCAAAAACAAGACTGGGAGCTTACTATGACTCAGATCATGAACTCCTTATTGCAAAATTCAGACTTAAATTGAAGAAAGTAGGAAAAACCACTAGACCATTCACATATGACCTAAATCAAATCCCTTATGATTATACAGTGGAAGTGAGAAATAGATTTAAAGGGCTAGATCTGATAGACAGAGTGCCTGATGAACTATGGACGGAAGTTTAAGACATTTTACAGGAGACAGGGATCAAGACCATCCCCATGGGAAAGAAATGCAAAAAAGCAAAATGGCTGTCTGAGGAGGCCTTACAGATAGCTATGAAAAGAAGAGAAGCAAAAGGCAAAGGAGAAAAGGAAAGAAATAAGCATCTGAATGCAGAGTTCCAAAGAATAGCAAGGAGATAAGAAAACCTTCTTCAGTGGTCAATGAAAAGAAATAGAGGAAAACAGTAGAATGGGAAAGACTAGAGATCTCTTCAAGAAAATCAGAGATACCAAAGGAACATTTCATGCAAAGATGGGCTCAATAAAGGGCAGAGATGGTATGGACATAACAGAAGCAGAAGATATTAAGAGTTGGAAAGAATACACAGGAGAGCTATACAAAAAAAAAAAAAAAAAGGTTCACAACCCAGATAATCATGATGGTGTGATCAAGCACCTAGAAACAGACATCCTGGAATGTGAAGTCAAGTGGGCCTTAGAAAAGATCACTATGAACAAAGATAGTGGAGGTGATGGAATTCCAGTTGAGCTACTTCAAATCCTAAAAGATGATGCTGTGAAAGTGTTGCAAACTCAGCAGTGGCCACAGGACTGGAAAAGGCCCGTTTTCATTCCAATCCCCAAAAAATGCAATGCCAAACAATGCTCAAACTACTGCACAACTGCACTCATCTCACACTCTAGTAAAGTAATGCTCAAAATTCACTTCAGCAATACATGAACCGTGAACTCCCTGATGTTCAAGCTTGTTTTAGAAAAGGCAGAGGAACCAGAGATCAAATTGCCAACATCTGCTAGATGATGGAAAAAGCAAGAGAGTTCCAGAAAAACATCTATTTCTGCTTTATTGACTATGCCAAAGCCTTTGACTGTGTGGATCACAATAAGCTGTGGAAAATTCTGAAAGAGAAGGGAATGCCAGACCACCTGACCTGCCTCTTGAGAAACCTATATGCAGGTCAGGAAACAACAGTTAGAACTGGATATGGAACAACACACTGGTTTCAAATAGGAAAACGAATACGTCAAGGCTATATATTGTCACCCTGTACATTCACTTCAGCAATACATGAACCGTGAACTCCCTGATGTTCAAGCTTGTTTTAGAAAAGGCAGAGGAACCAGAGATCAAATTGCCAACATCTGCTAGATGATGGAAAAAGCAAGAGAGTTCCAGAAAAACATCTATTTCTGCTTTATTGACTATGCCAAAGCCTTTGACTGTGTGGATCACAATAAGCTGTGGAAAATTCTGAAAGAGAAGGGAATGCCAGACCACCTGACCTGCCTCTTGAGAAACCTATATGCAGGTCAGGAAACAACAGTTAGAACTGGATATGGAACAACACACTGGTTTCAAATAGGAAAACGAATACGTCAAGGCTATATATTGTCACCCTGTACACTATGCAGAGTACATGATGAGAAACGCTGGGCTGAAAGAAGCACAAGCTGGAATCAAGATTGCCGGGAGAAATATCAATAACCTCAGATATGCAGATGACACCACCCTTATGGCAGAAAGTGAAGAGGAACTAAAAAGCCTCTTGATGAAAATGAAAAGAGAGTGAAATTTTTGGCTTAAAGCTCAACATTCAGAAAATGAAGATCATGGCATCTGGTTCCATCACTTCATGGGAAATAGATGGGGAAACAGTGGAAACAGTGTCAGACTTAATTTTTCTGGGATCCAAATCACTGCAGATGGTGATTTTAGCTATGGAATTAAAAGACACTCCTTGGAAGGAAAGTTATGACCAACCTAGACAGCATATTAAAAACCAGAGACAAATACTTTGTCAACAAACCTCCATCTAGTCAAGGCCATGATTTTTCCAGTGGTCATGTATGGATGTGAGAGTTGGACTGTGAAGAAAGCTGAGCACCGAAGGATTGATACTTTTGAACTGTGGTGTTGGAGAAGACTCTTGAGAGTCCCTCGGACTGCAAGGAGATCCAACCAGTCCATTCTAAAGGAGACCAGTCCTTCGTACTCTTGGAAGGACTGATGCTGAGGCTGAAACTCCAGGACTTTGGCCACCTCATGTGAAGAGTTGACTCATTGGAAAAGACCCTCATGCTGGGAGGGATCAGGGACAGGAGGAGAAGTGGACAACAGAGTATGAGATGGCTGGATGTCATCACCAACTCGATGGACATGAGTTTGAGAAAACTCCGGGAGTTAGTGATGGACAGGGAGGCCTGGCATGCTGCAATTCATGGGGTCGCAAAGAGTCGGACATGACTTAGCAACTGAACCGAACTGAGCTGATTCAAAGAGATAAAAGAAGTAAAGTTCATAATGGGCCTAGAATATTTTTACTATATATAAATCACAGAAACAAATATCTGCATTTAAATTAGTGATAGAATGTTAATTAGTTACTTATTAATTAATAAGTAATTACTTATAAGTTAATTAGTTGGCCAATAGATCTCAGGAAAACACTCAGAACACATCACAGTGAGTTTAAAGATGATGACTGAGAGAAAAAATAGAAGAAAAACATGATGGTTGAGCCAAGCAGATGGAATGATAACATGGATATGTATCTAAAGGAACATGAGGTGAAGAAAAGTGATAGGGAAGAGAATCTGTATTCAAATACAAAGTGATTTCATTTTTATCTATAAATATAGAAACTTTTATCAAGGAATAGAGAAAACGTGTTCTCATAGTGAAATATGACAGTGAGCTCTGAGTTGAAAAGTAAAACAATCTTCACTTTTAAACACTAAGAGTAGAGGCATACTTTTTACACACACGCATATATACATACGTACATATGTGTGATATACACACACATATGTATGTATGTATATATGTGTGTGTATATCATGGTAATAACTGAATGTTTTAAGATAAATGATGACACCTGAGTCATTTAGATGACTCTTAGATTACTTCCCTGGTGGCTCAGATAGTAAAGCATCTGCCTGCAATGTGGAAGACCTAGATTTGATCCCTGGGTGGAGAAAATCTCCTGGAGAAGGAAATGGCAACCCACTCCAGTATTCTGCCTGGAGAATCCCATGGATGGAGGAACATTGTAGGCTACAGTCCATGGGGTCGCAAAGAGTCGGACACGACTGCATGACTTCACAAGAGTCACTTACAAATTTAAAACTTCAACAATTAACAATTTGACCTTAGAAAGTCACATAATCTTTTCAGTCTTAATTTACGCATTTGAAAAGTGGGAATAACACTCTTGATTCTAACTTGAATAGTGGGTTATTCACAATAAAAAAGAAGCTATACTATTTTGAAGTTACTAAAGAAACTGTAGAGGAAATTATAAATATCAGCTACTTGTTAGTAACATTAATGATTTGAAAATTTTAAATGTCATTCTTTATTTCTCTCCATTTAATCATTTTTTCAAATATTAGCGTGTTTATGAATATGAAAAAAATAAGAAAATTATTGGAAACTATTGGAAAGAAACTTGTAAAAGTGAGTGAATGACAGTTTTTTTAAAAGTCCTCATTTCCATTAAAGCATTCTAACTGTATTTAAATGATGGTATTATTTTGATTAAAATGCTGTAATAGAGTACAAGTTCAAGATAAAAAACTGCTTTCAAGTATAAGAATTACCAATGATGAAGATGGGTGGTTTCAGGTTGTTCTGACCTTCTTAGAATTAGATCTAAACAAAGAAGTCTTTCAGCTTTGGAGACATCATATAAAATTGTCACTGTTCACGACTGACCTGAGTTATATGGAGGTGAATATGGGGGATATTACCTGTATTAATATACTGAGCATGTGCTAATAGTTTTATTTTAAGAAAGAATAATGATTTTGAAAATTCAGACTAAGCATAAATCTTCCTGCTTGTAAAGCTTTGTATAAGCCACCTTACATCTTCAAGACCTAGCAGTTATCAGTAAATCAAAAAATGAAATAATTGCAAACTCAAAATTTTGGGATGGAAATGGGATAGAAAAATTTTTTTTTTTTTGCCATGCATATTAGAATGAAACTGCGAATAGTTTATATAATATAGCATATAATATTTAAAGAAAGTGTTTTCAGCAGAAAAAATTCAGTATATAAAATCCAATGATTCTTCAAAGAACAGATTCTTTTAAACCTAAATTATTCTATTCAAGCACAGAATGAGTCTTTCTAATGAAAGCAGCTATATGAGTAGTTTTTTTTTTTTTTTAACCTTTATTCTCCAAAGAGGTTAAAATAAATTTGACCCACCTTAGTCAAGGTTACAACTTCCTTGAGGCTTATATTCTAACAGAATCATCTACCTCTCTGTTAGTAACTTTTGTCTGGGGCTTTTCTGCTTTCTCAGAGTCCCGGTCCTGTCTGTAAGTTAAAAAATGATCTGATACCCAATTATTTGCACTTTTAAAAACATAGAATAAATTCAACTATAATTGGGTCACTGTTAGATACAAAACTAATAAAGCTTTTAAGATTTTTGTTTTATAGGTGGCTCTCTAAATAGTGAGCTTTTACAACATTACCTGACTTCCACTGGAAAGCACTGCAAATGGGTTATCAGAGAGGACAGAGGCAATTCCCTGGGCCAGTATCTCGAAGAAAGAACAGAGATTTCTCATTAACCAGACATCTTATCCAGCAGCAGAGCTTACTTGACTATACTTTCAATGTAAACAGCACAAAACATTCAATATTTCTGTGTTCCCCAAGATTGTGTTCAATCATGGTCAATATTGAATAGTTAATTCCATACTGTATTGCTAGTTCGCTATGTATTATTATACCCAAATGAGTTGATGAGATAAAGCTGAATTCATTTCCTGCCATAGTAACAGAATACTACCTCAGCAGAGGGGGAAGAGATGTTGATTGAGATTTTAAAGTTTGGCTTTAGGTAGATCATTGTATGCGGAGGCTTGGATAGGGTCAGGTAAGAATTATAATAAAATTGTTTACGATTGTGGACATAGTAAAGAGAGAATTTTGAGGCAAGTAGTACAAAAGGTCTTGACATGTATCTTTCAGTAAGTTCTTGGAATGAAAAATAAAACACTTTGTAATTGCTATCTTCTAGGCAAGAGTTGTCTGTAATACTAACTGAAGTTGATGAAGTCAGCAGAGGAGGAAAGGCGTGTTAATGTAGACAGTAAGCTGTGCAATGGAGTCTCACTTCTCAGCAGGAAATCCTCACAAAACAATATCAAAACTGATGAAGCAAGACAAGAAAGCAGACACCAGAACAGAGAAACAGCAGGCTCAATGAAGAGCAACATTTGAACACAAAGAAAAACAAAATGATAAGATTGGATCTTAAAGGAACTATGGCTTTAAACACACACAGAGTAAAATTTTTTTTTAAATTCATAGACTAAATAGCAAGATGGATATTGCTGAAAAGTAAACTAACAGGCACATGAAGATTGCTCCCAATGGAATAAGGGATTGTAAAGTATGAAAAAAGATGTAAGAAATTTGGGAAAATCAAGTTAATTTCCAACATCCACATTGCTTGAATGCCAGAAAGAGAATACTATGGAATCAATTATTCAAAAATCAGTTTCTAATACTCAGTATAGTGAATATAGACATCAATATTATATTTTAATCATCAAACTGGATAAGACTGGATCTTAATTATCCTGAAAAAAGAAATGCTGATTATGTGATGTTATAGAAATGCTAAGTATTGGTATAATGGCCATCGTATTATGACACATAAATGTATCAAATCAACCTATTGTACACCTTAAATGTATGCAATGTTATATGTAAAAAATATTTCAGTTAAATGTACAAATATTAATAGAAATAAAAATCAGTTTCACCTGAGAAAGTTTTAAAATAGAATTAATTATGCATTTCTATCCTAACCAAAGGTTTTGTTTTTAATCTCAAGTGAAAAACTTTTAAAGGCTTACCTGGTGGCTTAGTGGTAAAGAATCCACCTGCCAATGCAAGAGACACAGATTTGATCCCTGGGTCGGGAAGATCCCTGGAGGAGAAACTGGCATCCCACTCCAGTATTCTTGCCTAGGAAATCCCATGGACAGAGAAGCCTGGCGGGCTACAGTCCATGGGGTTGCAAAAGAGTCAGACATGACTGAGCGACTAGTAAACAACACAATGAGAAACATTTGTGCTCCACAGAGCAATGTACCGCTATTCATAAAAGCAGAAAAGTATTTCAACTACTGAGAAGCCCCCGAAATCATAGTCTCTGAGAGTTCTAGAAAATGTCTCTTTCTTATGCAGTGAGCAAAATCTTATGTCAGAGATGATCCAATCTAGGATACAAGTCTCTTCTTCAACATTTTCTTAAGTCCAAGAGTACTGAGAAACTCTTCATGTCTGAAAATCTGAGGAGGGGAAAGTCTATATGTCCCATAAAGTGAAAGAGTGCTCCCATTGTCTGGAATTCCCTCTCCTATGAGTGCACAAAGTAGACTGATGGCATGTCACTTGGCCCCAAACTTTACTTAACTTTTTAAACAGAACCTTTATCCAGTTAGTTATTTTTCTGAGTAGTTGGGTTTAATTATCTCAGTTAATTTTGATAATATTTTCCTAATAACATCCATGTTGCCTGTTATCACAAGATACATTGTTCCACACCTTTTATTTCTTGTATATACTGTTTAATTACTAAGTTATGTCCAACACTTTTGTGACCACATGAATTGTAGCCTTCTAGTCTCCTCTGTCCATGAGATTCCCCAAACAGTAATATTGCAGTGGGTTGCCGCTTCCATATCCAGGGTATCTTCCTGACCCAGGAATCAAACCCACGTCTCCTGCATTGCTGGTGGATTCTTTCTGTTGCAGGGAAATTTATTTCTACATCAGGATGCAAAATTCCTTGAGAAAGGTACTATTGAAACAGTTCCATTTTACTAAGGAAGATGGGCATGTTTCTCCAAAATGGTTATTCAGAAACATAAGTACCATCTATCAACTGCTCATCACAGATGACACAAGATAGTTAGAATGCTTAGAATGCTATTTTGGGGCAGGAACCACTATTCTATCTTTGAGCAGGGAAAGAAAATCTTGCTAAAATGATCTTTTATTACCAGGTTCATCATCTCTTTAGGTTCATAAAGACTATTAGCTATATTCAGAGGAAAAAAAAGAGTCCTGCCTGATCTGGTACCCACCATTACAGTCAGGCTTAGATAACATCTACTAATTTTGATCTGAATAAAATTATCTCATTTTATTCATTTCATTTTGAACACTGACATAATACCTACCTCCATACAGTTTATCATAGAGGTTACATGCTAAGAAGGTGATATATTCTGTTTTTTTTTTTTTCTTTCATCATTGTTAAATAAAAACAAATCTGGATTTACTAAGGAGAAATTGTATTTGAAGGGAATATTGCAAGGGTGAAAAAGACTATTGTGATAGGGAGAACAATCTGATCATAAGGCTTTTGAGTATCTCAAAGGTTAGGAAAAGTTTTCTTTTATAGAGAGAAATGGACAAGGTTAAAAGGAACTGCATGAGGGGGAATGAGATGAAAGCATGGCATGATCGTAAAGGAGATCAGAGAATGTTTCAATCTGAGGCCAATCTATTCTCAGGAAGGGCTGTTAAAGAAAAGTTGTATGTTGCCCAAAATTAGGGACCTGGAGAAGGAGAGAAGCTTAGCCAAAATTTGTTTTGTTTTGTTTAACAAGCATTTGTTCTGACTGATCAGTAGGGACAAGCAGTTCGGCTTCTAATTAATGAAGCAAAGAATGAGAATCAGGAAGGTGTGGGTCTGGGTTTGTTACAGGAGTACAACGGGAACATCCATGATTCTTATCCAAATCATGTGGGGAAGAGAGGTTCATCACAGTAGACCTTTTCCGTGGAACACAAAAGGGTAGAGGATTTCTTAACTTTTGCTATTTTTCAAAATTACGGGGCTCAGGTAAAATTCAGTACTGTCATCATAAAGAACATTTTAGATAGGCATCAGAGATGCTCAAAATATATCTTGAAATTTCAAAGCACAGCTCTATAAAAACACTTACAGTCATCCTGTGAGGTTAGAAGTGAAATATTTAGAAGTTCTTTCAATAAAAGCCTGAATCGAGCTGCTGCATTTATTGTTTATTCTGAGGGGCACATGTATACACACAACAAAATAAAAATGGTGTCTGTTAGTATTTAAACACTGAAAACTATAATACTTCTATCTCAAAATGGTAATATTTTTATGTTTTTATGGATTACATATAAGTTTTTCCAACACAGAAAAATCTAGAACAGGTAGCCTGGACTTCTATTTTCTCACTGAAAATGTAGCACATGAGTAGATGATTACTCCAAAGTTATATATAGTATATAACTCTTAAAATAATTATAAAATATGGAATATTATGTAGAATATAAAGTGCCACTCTACAATAGGTTTTCCAAAATTTGAAACTATAGATTTTGAGTGTGGCCAGTCTTTCAATGCTGATTCTGCTGTTTGCTGCAGAATCAATAGTTTTGCCATTAGTTTTGTCACCTTGGTAAGTTGTTAAGTCCTTTGTGCTTTATTTTCTACATCTTTAAATTGATTACTCCAATGCCCACTAACTTAAGTGAGCTTGGGAATGTGAAATTGATTTATTGCATGTGGATTATAGTGCCAGTAAAACAAAACACCAAAAATACAAGGGATAAATTTTTGAATTAATAAGTTCCCTTATGAATGAATTCTGATAATCAGGATAGTCAATACTTGATGCTTAAATAAGAACTGACAGAGCAAAGATGCTACAATTCTGAATCTACTCACCTAATAAACTCTCCCTTTGATCTGCCCATGTACCACATAAACTGTTCCTCATTGTTCTTTTCTTTTTTCCTAGAACAAAATTCAAAGGCATTCCATCCTCATATTTTTTAAACTTTATGAAATATTTGTTCTATTAGCACTAAAAATATGACAGATACATGCAGTTTTAAAAGCTAATCATTTTCTTGTCACACCCCTAGAGTTTCTTCAACTAGTATAATAATAACTGGGCCATTATTCCTCTGAGAACTTAAAATGAATGTTCATAAATAATTGAGTTTCTAAAAGCCATAATAACAAGGACTTTGAATGTCACATTTACTTACCAAATTCACTCTTTTTTCTGCCACGTAATTTTAATATACCTTTATATGTACTGTGCATGGTTTCTTTCTATAGCATTATCTCTGATAACTTTTTTTTTTTTTTTTGTAACTGAGTCTGAAAGAAAAAACCTAGAGGAATCTTTGAGATTAATACTTGTGTAATAGGTGTTATGATTCAATGCTGAGGAAATTTTAGACTTTATTAGTATCTTAGATAATATTATTGCACTGTTTAATAAGAATGTCAATGGGCAATGGGGTGGACCTACAGTCATTTAATAGTAATTGACAAGAAGGTTTGGGTGGCTCTCTTCTTCCTTTCATGTATGTTTCTGTCAGGGAGACTTCATTACTAGCGTATTGTTGTTTGGTTGCTAAGTCGTGTCCTACTCTCCCACAACCCCATGGACTGTAGTGCACCGGACTCCTCTGTCCATGGGATTTCCCACACAAGAATACTGGAGTAGGGTGTCATTTTCTTGCCCAGTTGATCTTCCTGACCCAGTGATGAGACTCATGTCTCTTGCCCTCGCAGGTGGTTTCTTTACCAGCTGAGCAATCTGGGGAGCCCAACTAGAATATGTTGTTCGTTGTTCAGCTGCTCTTTGTTTTTCATTGTTCAGTCACTCTTTGTGACCCCATGGACAGTAATCTGCCAGGCTCATCTGTTCTCCACTATCTCCTGGAGGTTGCTCAAATCCATGTCCAGTGATTTGGTGATGCTCTCTAACCATCTCATCTTCTGCTACCCTCTTCCTCTTTTGCCTTAGTCTTTCTAGCATCAGGGTCTTTTTGCATCAGATGGCCAAAGTAATGGAGCTACAGCAACAGTCCTTCCAATGAATATTCAGGGTTGATTTCCTTTAGGATTTGATCTTCTTGCAGTCCAAGGGACTCTCAAGAGTCTTCTACAGCACCACAATTCAAAAGCATCAATTCTTCGGCACTCGACCTTCTTTCAACTAGAGTATAGTACATCTTTTTGGCAGCAACAGTATGAGTCTGTTAAAAAGTAAATTGGGCAATAACACCGGGAGAAAATGGGACTATTCAAGAACTGTCTGCGATTATCTGAGGGCTCTAAGGAGAGCAAAGTGAAGCAGCTGTGCTAAGGAAAGGATCAGCAGTTGTTGCCTACATGCAGTGAAAAATCAACATAACCATGTGGGAAAACATTTTAATACAGTACCCAGTCTGTAACCTCAGTTCACCGTGTATTTAACCCCTGACAGAAACCATAGAGTCCAACAGACCGAAATCTCCTTCAACACTGTATGTGACAAAGAAACAAGCTTGTGATCTAGAGCCCTTGATATTTGTTATTTTGGCTATTGTGTTATTTTCTACCTGCTCTCCCAATGTGGAGGTGAGGGCATTTTAAAAAATAGAAAAAAAGGTAAAATAAAATGCATGAGAATTAGTTTCTCCACATCATTTTTCTCTACCATGTGCCCGTGAAAAATGAATTAAAGAAACCTCAAGACTGGCGGTGGGAGGGGGTTCAGAATTGGGAACTCATGTACACCCGAGATGGATTCATGTCAATGTATGGCAAAACCAATACAGTAATGTAAAATAAAATAAAATTTTAAAAACAGAAAGAAACCTCAAGAGAGGGGCAGAATTGAGCACAGAACTGCTGCTGAGCACGAAAGCCTGAGCAGAGGGGGAACTGGCCTGTAGGGGGAGCTCTCACACTCCACCAAGCTTTGCTCCAAATTGGAAGCGATTTAGGCTTCAATCTTTGATGTAAAGGTGTCTCTACAATTAAGCAGAGAGAAAGAAACTTCTTCCCACCCCATGACAGCCCAGACAGAGACTAGCAGCCAGTCCGTGAGAGGTCTCCATATTTTGAATTCCCAGCTTCCTCCACCGATCTCTACTTATCACAGCCCCTCACAACTCCTGGTACTGTGTTTAGTCCCAGTTGTGTCCGACTTTGCGACCCTATGGATAGTTGCCCGCCAGGATCCTCTGTCCATAGGGATTTTCCAGGCAAGAATACTTGAGTGGGTTGCCATGCCCACCTCCAGGGGGTTCTTCCCAACCCAGGAATGGAACCCAGGTCTCCTGCATTGCAGGCAGATTCTTTACCATCTGAGCCCCTAGGGAAGACCAAGAATACCAAGTGGGTATCCTATCTTTTCTCCGGGGGATCTTCCTGACCTAGGAATCCAACCAGAATCTCCTGCATTGCAAGCGGATTCTGTTACCAGCTGAGCTACCAGGGAACAACCTCTTGTTCTAAGGATTTGCCTTTGGTGTGCCATATCTGCATCTCCTTTTGGCTATTTCTGAGTAAACTTGTTTTTGCTAGCAAAACAACTAGCTATTATATTATTAAAGTTGACACCTGTATAGACAACAGAGAGCTACCCATCAGTCTCCACTTATAAATTGTCCATAGGAGGTTTGTTTATAATATGCTTTGTGGGTTGGAATAATCAAAGGATGAAAGCCAAACCCCTAGAGGTTAAACCTAAGTATGTTTATTGGATTCAAAGCATTAAATTATTGTTTTCACTCATAAAGTCAATGTCAAGTGCTTAAAACTTGCAGGCACACAAATATAAAATGGATATTTTTCCTCTTGAATGATGATATTTTTTATGTCCTCAACGATGACATTTCAACTTATCATCATTTTTCTGATTAGTATACCAAGATTCAAAGAGAGTAAGTGAATTTCTAGAATTGTAACAGTTAAAAAATGCCTACCTCAGAGTATTGCAGTGTGAATTAATTAAACATGGATGACTTAAGAAGGCTTTATAACGCTGCTTGTCACATGGAAACTACTTAAGAGTGTTTGCTCTTATTATGACCCCTGTTTTCAGGAGATAGAATTGTTCATCTTGAATTACAAAGTTTGAAATGCCAGCTATGACTAAACTTTAACTGCCCTTTTAGGAAAAATGGAAATACTCCAGGATTCATTTGAATGTAGGTACTATACACTTCCTGGAGTGATGTTGGCCATGAAAGCAGTGCTGTTAGAAGATAAGGCAGGACCACATAAGTCAAGGATGCCTAATCCCAGAAACCTCAAAGGAACTTGATTTAAATTTGATCTGTGCTTGACAGCATAATTGGCATGAAACAGGCAAAGTCAAACCAATGTGCAGCCCAGGAGATGGAATGGGGATCCTGAGTGTGTGAAAATGGCCCCACAGAAGACCCTGACTCAGCTCTGTCATTCCTGACATCTGGACATAAGCTGGCTTCAGGACTTGAGTCCAAGTTTACAAATGTCTAAGTCAAAGTGATGGAGGAGAAGCAACTGAAACCATGCTACATGTTTATTCTTATAATAACTTGGCATTGTCTTTTGATGTTTATAAAACATTTTTTGAAAAATATTATCTCAGTAATTTCCTATAACAAAGGGCAAATATATTTATTAAACAATCTTAATGTAAAAAAAAAGAATAGTATTAAGAGCCAGGTACAAATTCATTTATCTCCCATTGCTAAATCATTTCCAATCCCACTCCTCTTGAAAAAAAATAGAGTTGCAATGCTAAACCACCAAATTTGCAGGCTGGAAATTAGGCATACTGTCTCAGACAGTATGATTATAAAGATACATGTTAATATTGTGAGATTCAGGGATTGAAAATACCACTTCCAGCAGATGTGTTGGGTTGAATGAGTGAGGAGTTGAAGGGTGCTTGCCCTACTAAGAGCGATTGACTGCTCCCAAGTTCAAATGTTGGCTGATGCCTTAATGGTATTTCAAGATCTCCTGAAATTCTTCTAAAGCTAGAAATTCCAATTTCAATGTGAATTCTCCATATTTAATGGTAAACAGTTAGTTCAATTTTATAAAAAACATTACTCCAAGCATAATAACCTACCAATGGGATTCTGCTATGTACAAATCCTTTACCTCCAACCAGTGGGAACTTTAAATCAGAAAATAGTCAGAAAGAGAAGTGGGTGAGTTCTATAGCAGCATTGGGGGTGGGGGTAGTGGTGTGTGCATGTGTGAGTGATTGCTCAGTCACTCAGTTGTGTCTGTCTCTCTGCAACCCCATGGACTGTTGCCTGCCAGGCTCCTGTGTCCACAGAATGTTATAGGCAACAACACTGGATTGGGTTGTCATTTCCTACTCCAGAGGATCTTCAGGACCCAAGGATTGAATCTGTGTCTCTTGCATCTCCTTCACTGACAGGCAGATTCTTTACCACTGAGACACCTGGGAAGCCCTAGGGGTAAGGGTGGGGCAATATAAGTTATTTAAGCATTGAGGTGATGGTGTGGCTAAGTCATGTGAGTAGACACTAATCTTCCTCATTCTTTATCTCTACCAGTGAAACCACCCTGAATTGAAAGTGTTAGTCATTCTGTCCTTTCTGACTTTTTGTGACCCCATGGTCTGTTGCCTGCCAAGCTCCTCTGTGTTACGCTCCTAGTCCAAGTCCCCGAACCAACTGCGAGAACAAGTCCACTACAGTAATGCAAAAGCAAGAAGGGAGTTTTATTGCTAGCTCGAGCTAGGGCCCAAGTCTCATCCAGCGCAGTGGAATCCGACAAGAGCCCCGAACTCCAGAGTATGGCTGCTTATATACAGGCAGTTCTTTGTCTCAGTAACAGGGTAGCTGGCATTACATGATTGGCTGAGCAGAACGAGCGTGCACAAATGGGGACACTCCTGATTAGTTCAAGGGTATAATTCCCAGAGACATAACTTAGGTTTAGTTCAAGGGTATGACTCAGGTTTAGCTCAAGGGTATGACTCAGGTTTAGCTCAAAGGTATGACTCTGTTTTAGCTCAAGGGTATAATTCCCGGAAACATGACTCAGGTTTTAGGCCTAGTGTAACTCGCTGAGCCTGTCATGGCCAGAGTCTGGTCCCAACACTCTGTCCATGGAATTCTCCAAGCAAGAATACTTGAGTGAGTTGCCATTTCCTTCTCTAGGGATCTTCCCAACCCAGGGATTGAACCCACGTCTCCTGCACTGCAGTCAAATTCTTGAATTTTTGAAGCTATTAGAAACTACTGGGTTGGCCAAAAATTTCGTCTGAGTTTTCTGTACCATCTTATAGAAAAACCTGAACAAATGTTTTGGTCAACTCAATAATTTAATATAATTAGCTTTAGGTGAAAAATATTGTAAGACTTTCCATTTTTAGGCTGCATTACACATAATTGAAAAAGAACTTCCTTGTTCAAGAAGGAGGCAATGAGAGCATTCTTAGAGGTAGTGAGGACCATGTACTGTGATGGCAGTTTTCTTGGGAGGATGATTCAGGTTTAATTTATACACTGCTTTTCTAGTAACATTTTGTTTAAACTAAAAGCTAGAGTAGACAAAACATGGACAAGTGACTTAGGATGCTATGAAACTACATTATGATCAATTCATTTCTGTGCAATTGAGGAAAAAATAAAAATGTCTACAGAAGCATAAATGAAGTAGGCTTGTTATGCAAACACACTTTGGGCATATATCCCTGGCCCCTACTTCCACTAGTCCCTAGTTCTTTCCTCTGTGAGACTCTGGTGCCAATGAAGATACTAGAAAAGCGAAAATACAACCATAGGTTACACACCATCTGCATTTTGCAGTTTGCAAGAACATATTTCTTGGAGTACAAGAAATGGAATATAATTCCCACTTGGGACAACCAAATGAAAAGTACTCTTATTTCCCCATACACTGAATCACATTAATGTATCCCTAACCCAAAAAGCATACCGCTTCTCCAAAATGGACTTGGTGGCAGAGTGGTAAAGAATTCACCTGTCAATGCAGGAGACATCTGGGGTCAGGAAGATTCCCTGGAGGAGGAAATGACAACCTAATATTCTTGCCTGGAAAATCCCATGAACAGAGGAGCCTATTCAGCTACAGTCCAAGAGTTCACAAAAGAGTCAGACATGGCTTAGCAACTAAACAACAACAAAAAAGACCCCACTTATCTATAAAATTGCTGATAAGATATTTGCCTGGGGATATGTAGAGCTCAGTCTTTGGATCAGATATAATTATTTGAAATCCAGCTACAATATATGTTAAGCCCCTGGCTTTGAACAAATCATTATATTTCTCTGTGCTTCATTTACATTATGGTAATAACAACAGTGAGCTGCAGAGTTGCTGTAGGTATAGCAGGATTCTGAGGCTGGATTGTGTCCCTGGTAGGGTTTTATTGTACCTAGGAACATTTGAAATCCTGGTAGGGTAGCATAAAGAGAAGTGAATTTTCTAGAGACAGTTTAAATTTAGTTTTGGCAAATGACAGGGCAGTATACAGACATGAATTTGATGACACCCATCCAACACCATGAATGGGGTGGTGGCTCAGATATTAAGAATCTGTCTGAAATGCAGGAAACCTGGGTTCAATCCCTGGGTCACAAATATCCCCTAGAGAAGGAATGGCAACCCACTCCAGTATCTTGCCTGGAGGATCCCATGGACAGAGGAGCCGGGAAGGCTACAGTTTATGAGGTTACAAAGAGTCAGACACCACTGAGGGAATACACTTTCACTTTCATCCACGACCAAGCCTGTAATGTGAGGGTTAAGCCCTATGGTGATATTAGTTTCATCACAAGCTGTCAGAACCCAGATTTGTGGGGCTTGAGCATTCTCCTCCCACTAAAAACAGCACACTTGAATTCTACATCACTGAGTGATCTGCCGGCAGAAAGCAGCAGAGCACTAGTGGAAATCATTCTCCTCAGTGGATAATATCAGATGTAACCTGGTAACATGTTTGGCCTGTTATCAAAAGAAGATGCCCAGTAAGAAATGGAAGACTCCCAATGAAAGTGGTACTGGAAGAGCTTCTTTCAGCAAGAGTAGATTTCTAACATGAATACACATAAGGGTAACACTAGGAATGCTAAGAAGTGTGCCTTTTGACACCACTCTTTTAATTAGAGTAATTTAGGCTGCATTTCTATCTCCATATTAAAGTAGTATACTAACCACGGAAAACCAAACGTGATCACAAATCAAACGTTTCCTCTTAAAAACCAACTATTTTAAGGCCTTTCAGGATAATTCTTTATCTCCTGATAACAACACTTTCTTTTAATTCAATCTATTTCACAACCAAGATAATCATGATGGTGTGACCACGCACCTAGAAACAGACATCCTGGAATGTGAAGTCAAGTGGGCCTTAGAAAGTATCACTATGAACAAAGTTAACAGAGGTGATGGAATTCCAGTTGAGTTATTTCAAATCCTGAAAGATGATGCTATGAAAGTGTTGCACTCAATATGCCAGCAAATTTGGAAAACTCAGCAGTAGCCACAGCACTGGAAAAAGTCAGTTTTCATTCCAATCCCAAAGAAAGGCAATGCCAAGAATGCTCAAACTACACACAATTGCACTCATCTTACACCCTAGTAAAGTAATGCTCAAAATTCTCCAAGCCAGACTTCAGCAATACGTGAACCATGAACTCCCTGATGTTCAAGCTGGTTTTAGAAAAGGCAGAGGAACCAGAGATCAAATTGCCAACATCCGTTGGATCATGGAAAAGCAAGAGACTTGAAGAAAAACATTTATTTCTACTTTATTGCATATGCCAAAGCCTTTGACTGTGTGGATCACAATAAACTGTGGAAAATTCTGAAAGAGATAGGAATACCAGACCACCTGACCTGCCTCTTGAGAAATTTGTATGCAGGTCAGGAAGCAACAGTTAGAACTGGACAGGGAACCACAGACTGGTTCCAAATAGGAAAAGGAGTACAATCAAGGCTGTATATTATCACCCTGCTTATTTAACTTATATGCAGAGTACATCATGAGAAACGCTGGACTGGAAGAAGCACAAGCTGGAATCAAGATTGCTGGGAGAAATATCAATAACCTGAGATATGCAGATGACACCACCCTTATGGTAGAAAGTGAAGAGGAACTAAAAAGCCTCCTGATGAAAGTGAAAGAGGAGAGTAAAAAAGTTGGCTTGAAGGTCAACATTCGGAAAATGGAGATCATGGCATCTGGTCCCATTATATCATGGGATATAGATGGGGAAACAGTGTCAGACTTTATTTTGGAGGGCTCCAAAATCACCACAGATGGTGATTGCAGCCATGAAATTAAAAGGTGCTTACTCCTTGGAAGGAAAGTTGTGACCAACCTAGATAGCATATTCAAAAGAAGAGACATTACTTTGCCAACAAAGGTCCATCTAATCAAGGCTGTGGTTTTTCCAGTAGTCATGTATGGATATGAGAGTTGGACTATAAAGAAAGCTTAGCACTGAAGAATTGATGGTTTTGAACTGTGGTGTTGGAGAAGACTGTTGAGAGTCACTTGGACTGCAAGGAGATCCAACCAGTCCATCCTAGAGGAAATCAGTCCTGAATACTCATTGGAAGGACTGATGCTGGGCTAAAATGCCAAATACTTTGGCTCCCTGATATGAAGAGCTGACTCATTTGAAAAGACTCTAATGCTGGGAAAGATTGAAAGCAGAAGGAGAAGGGGAAAACAGAGGATGAGATGGTTGGATGGCATCACTGACTCAATGGACATGAATTTGAGTGATGAACCAGGAGTTGGTGATGAACAGGGAGGCCTGGCGTGCTACAGTCCATGGGGTTGCAAAGTGTTGGACATGACTGAGTGACTGAACTGAACTGAACTGATTCCTGCAGCATAAAACTTCCATGTGGCTGTTGATAACTTGAAAAATATTTTTAAGGAGTCATAATGCAGGTGACATGTAGCAATGAAGCCATTTGGTCCTTTTATTATCACCATGCAATCTTGATTATACATTCTGTCCTCTAATTGACTTTCATTGAAATCATTGAAAGCTTTCAGTCCAAGCACATTTTCCTTCAAAAATACCAACCATGACAGGAGCAAACCTCTTTCATTAAAACATGTTACTCTTGTTTTCTTTAAATATGCCAGAAGTGAAAGCCAAATGGTCAGATAGTGAATGAAAATTTGGCTTAAAGGCCTAGTTATTTTGTAAAATTAACAATAAGAAAATCAGGTCATGTCATAATAATGTGAAACATCTGGAAATCTATGATGAAATTTTCTGTATCACTCCCAGAAATAGTTCTTCTAACTGATGGAAAAATTCACAAACCGAAAGCTTACCCAAGCAAATGGAGCAAAATCAAATTCATTAGTGTTTTATATAATTACAAAGAATAGTTTTCATGTATCTGGCACAGTGCGTGACACTCAGCTGGGCAGTGGATGATTTAGTTGCTAAGTTGTGTCTAATGCTTGAGGCCCCATGGACTATAGCCTGCCAGGCTCCTCTGTCCATGGGATTTCCCAGGCAAGAATACTGGAATGCGTTGCCATTTCCTTCTCCAGGGGATTTTCCTGACCCAGGGATCTAACACAGGTTTCTTGCACTGAAGGTGAATTCTTTACAAATTGAGCCACAGGAAACACAATCAATGCTCTCTAAAAAAAAAATGATGGATATTTGAATGGATGCATAAATAAATGAATGAATGAATGCTATAATCAGTCAAAATATCTTACTGCAAATAAGATTAATGGACTCCAGCTAACATCAGTAGAAAACAATAATCATTGGGAAGATGATAGAAAGTTCACAGAAGGATAGAAATCTTACTGAAATTAAGAGATTAAACAAACAAAAAAAGAGCTAAAGGGGAGAGTGTCTCAGTAGTAAGAAGCAAATCTGAGAATACATCACAAACAATTGGCTAGGATGTCCTGTGACATTGCTATATATCAACTTGTTTTTACTACCACTGACCTCATGGTGCTCCCATCTCTGATATGCTGGTGCTAAGTCGCTTCAGTTATGTCCGACTGTGTGCAACCCCATAGACGGCAGCCCATTAGGCTCCCCTGTCCCTGGGATTCTCCAGGCAAGAATACTGGAGTGGGTTGCCCTTTCCTTCTCCAATGCATGAAAGTGAAAAGTGAAAGTTAAGTCCGTCAGTCATGTCCAACTCCTAGCGACTCCATGGACTGCAGCCCACCAGGCTCCTCCGTCCATGGGATTTTCCAGGCAAGAGTACTGGAGTGGGGTGCCATTGCCTTCTCCAATCTCTGACATGAGTATCCAATATATAGAGTCTTGATCACACGAGCTTTGTCTGGTCCTTTGGGATTCCTCAGGAGGAAAGCAAGACCTAAATGCTCATGAAGACTCACACAATAGAAATACTGCTACTGACTTTAAAGACAGTAAGAAAACAGCAAAAATCTATACAATATTGTAGAATATGATACCATCTTTGTTTTTGATACATCTATATCTATGCCCACCAGGGGCTTCCCTGGTGGCTCAATTGATAAAGCATCCACCTGACAATGCAGGGGATCGTGGTTCGATCTCTGGATCAGGAAGATCCCCTGGAGAAGAAAATGGCAGCCCGCTCCAGTATTTTTGCCTGAGAATTCCTATGGTCAGAGAAGCCCTGCAGGCTCACTGTGTGGGGTCATAAGAGTCTGACACTACTTAGGAACTAAACCACAACCGTCATATCTATGCATATGGTAATTCTGATTATTTTTTATTTTAGGGTCATGAATGAGTTTATTTGCTTTTTTTCAGTTTGTATCTACTTGTATTTTAATAAAAATAAATAATTGGATTAAACTAATTATCAACAAAAAGATAGAGAACTTACTGGTTTAGTCTATTTTTCATTCATTCTTTTATCCATTGATTAAGTCAGTAAATGTTAATTGAATAATTACTATATTTTAAGGGCTATGTCAGAAACAGAATATTGTACAGTGAGTACTCTTAACCCTTATAAACTATAGGAGAGAACATGTCACACAAGTCTGTAGAGAGCTACACATTTTGATATGGAAAATGATTATAATTGCTTAGCAATATAAAGTCTAACTGAGGAAGTGAAATAAAAGGTGGTGTAAAAATTTGCTTAAAAAACTGGAGGTAGACCAGTCTAGGTCAAAAGCACACTTTTATATAAACTGTGTATGTGAGTGTTTAGTTGCGCAGTTGCGTCGGACTCTTTGCGACCCGTGATTCCTCTGCCCATGGGATTCTCCAAGTAAGAATACTAGAGTGGGTTGCCATGCCCTCCTCCAGGGGATCTTCACAAACCAGCGGTCAAACCCAGCTCTCCCACATTGCTGGTGGATTCTTTACCATTTGAGTCACCAGGGATGCCCTTCTATAAAGAGCCGTATGGTAAATATTTTCAGTTTTGCAGGCCATATGATTCCCCTTGCAGTTGCCCAAGTCTGCCTGCGCAGGAGGAACGCAGCCCCAGACAGTCCACAATAACCAAATGAGCACACCTGTGTTCCAGTAAAACAGTGGTCGCTTGGCCCTTGGGCAGTTGTTAGCTGACCCTCTACTGGCAAAGAACATGGCAGGCATATATGAAGCCGTCAGGCACAAAATCTGAGTAGGTTTATCAAAACACAGAATGTTTACTGAGCACTGTGTCTGAAATAGGAAACTCATGTTAAAACTTGCAACTGTAGTTATATTTTCAAACTAAGGTTTTTCAGACTTCGGTTTTAAAAGTTTAGGGTTTTACAAAATAAATGGGAATACTTGCTATTTTTTCCATAATATAAAGTACTATAAATTAACTTGAAATAATGGGTTATATGAAAAGCAGAAAAAATATGGCAATCCATATTACTCTGTTGTTTTATTTTTTCTAATTATCAATATATAAATTTTATAATTTGCTAGAATGCTTTCATTTTTCTACTGATTTTCAAATTCATCAGAGAGATAAGTGTTCTATTTGCATATATTTTCTATCCAGTTTGCCTCTATTTATAATAGTAACTCCTTTTTCATTTATTATCTTGTATATTCCTTATCCCCCAACATACATGCACATATATTTTCATTAGGTTATGATCAATTTTTGAATATCTTTCCCAAGAACTAGTGTTTATTTTTTATCTTTATTCAAAAATTTTTGTATTTCATTAAATCATCTTTTATCTTTAATTCACTCAATTCAATTTTAATTTCAAAACGGTTGAGTTTATGATTTAATTTTTTTAATTTATCAGATTATGTTCAGAGATTACTACCTATAAATCTTTTATCTTTCCAAATTTACAAAACTTCTTGTGTGATAAACACAAAATTTTCAAGGACATAGATTTTTGAAAGATGTACATTTTATAGATATTCATTAAATCATGATTATGATTACTTAACTTTTTTTTTAATGTTAGCATTTCCTAAATTTGAGAGCATTTTAGAAAAAAATTTCACAATCAAATTGATTTTGTCAAGTTTTTTAAGATTCGTAATAATTGCATTAGCTGATTTATTTTCATGAATATGTGATTATCATATTTTTTCACAAATTGTTACTTTTTCATATAAAATGTTTCATTTAATTTTTTTAAATGTAAATTTATTTATTTTAATTGGAGGTTAATTACTTTACAATATTGTATTGGTTTTGCCATACATCAACATGAATCCGCCACAGGTATACACGTGTTTCCCATCCTGAACCCCCTCCCTCCTCCCTCCCTGTACCATCCCTCTGAGTCGTCACAGTGCACCACCCCGAGACACAGGTGTATAGGACAGTCACTTTATTTTGATTAGTAAGTTTTATTTTATATTTCATTTTGACATATTAATACTGGTATTGTTTTTTCTCTTTGTCTTCACCTAATATCTCTTTATCTCTGTCATCTTTCAGATACTTTGTTTTAAGTGTATTTATTTATTGAAAAATAGAGGAGAAGACAGTGGCAACCCACTCCAGTACACTTGCCTGGAAAATCTCATGGACAGAGGAGCCTGGTAGGCTGCAGTCCATCAGGTCGCTGAGGGTCGGACACTACTGAATGACTTCACTTTCACTTTTCACTTTCATGCATTGGAGAAGGAAATCACAACCCACTCCAGTGTTCTTGTCTGGAGAATCCCAGGGACGGGGGAGCCTGGTGGGCTGCCATCTATGGGGTCGCACAGAGTCGGACACGACTGAAGTGACTTAGCATTGAAAAATACAAAATTTTTATTCTTAAGCTTGTTTTTAAATCTGTTGTTTGAATAGATAATTTTTTTTCAATTATTCCTAATTAATTAATATATCTGATTTCTTAACACTTTCTGTATGCTATATTTAACAGCTATTTCCCGTGGCTTATCGGTTTCTATTTTCTTTTAGCTCAAATGCTTTCTGATTTGATAAAAATATACTCTGTTATTTCCCTATGATCATTAATAAAATGTATTAATTTTTAACTTTATTAATTCTTTCTACTTTCCCTTACCCTGCTCCATTCATCAAAGACTTCTTTGATATGAAAAGAAAATAAAAAATAAAGTAAATAAATTACCTTGATAAATATTTTCTAGTATAATTCCCCTATTTTCTCCTTACATAAACCTCAATCCAAAATTTAAAGTACATGTTCTGTTTTATGCTTCTTTTTTTTATTTTACTTGTATTCCTTTGTTCTAATCTCATACTACTATAAAAACTTGGTAACAGCTTTATTTACTTTCACTTGTTGAAGTCATTGGGTTTTTTTTTGGCAATTATTATTATTATTACACAATTTATGTAATTTTGGTTTCAGGACTCTAGATATTTATCTCTTAACTTAATTGTTCAGTTCAGTTCACTCGCTCAGTCATGTATGACTCTGAGATCCCATGAATCAAAACACGCAGTTGAAAATCACAAACTCCTGGAGTTCACTCAGATTCACGTCCATCGAGTCAGTGATGCCATCCAGCCATCTCATCCTCGATCGTCCCCTTCTCCTCCTGACCCCAATCCCTCGAAGCATCAGAGTCTTTTCCAATGAGTCAACTCTTCGCATGAGGTGGCCAAAGTACTGGAGCTTCAGCTTTAGCATCATTCCTTCCGAAGAAATCCCAGAGTTGATCTCGTTCAGAATGGATTGGTTAGATCTCCTTGCAGTCCAAGGGACTCTCGAGTCTTCTCCAACACCACAGTTCAAAAGCATCAATTTTTCGGCACTCAGCCTTCTTCACAGTCCAACTCTCACATCCATACATGACTACTCGAAAAACCATAGCCTTGACTAGACAGACCTTAGTCGGCAAAGTAATGTCTCTGCTTTTGAATATGCTATCTAGGTTGGTCATACCTTTTCTTCCAAGGAGTAAGCATCTTTTAATTTCATGGCCGCAGTCACCATCTGCAGTGATTTTGGAGCCAAAAAAAAAAAAAAGGTCTGACACTGTTTCTACTGTTTCCCCATCTATTTCCCATGAAGTGACAGGGCAAGATGCCATGATCTTCATTTTCTGAATGTTGAGCTTTAAGCCAACTTTTTCACTCTCCTCTTTGACTTTCATCAAGAGGTTTTTTAGTTCATCTTCACTTTCTGCCATAAGGGTGGTGTCATCTGCATATCTGAGGTTATTGATATTTATCCTAGCAATCATGATTCCAGCTTGTGTTTCTCCCAGTCCAGCATTTCTCATGATGTATTCTGCATATAAGTTAAATAAGCAGGGTGACAATATACAGCCTTGACATACTCCTCCTATTTGGAACCAGTCTGTTGTTCTATGTCCAGTTCTAACTGTTGCTTCCTGACTTGCATACAGATTTCTCAAGAGGCAGGTTAGGTGGTCTGGTATTCCCATCTCTTTCAGAATTTTCCACAGTTTATTGTGATCCACACAAAGTCTTTGGCATAGTCAATAAAGCAGAAATAGATGTTTATCTGGAACTCTCTTGCTTTTTCCATGAGCCAGAGGATGTTGGCAATTTGATCTCTGGTTCCTCTGCCTTTTCTAAAACCAGTTTGAACAGCAGGAAGTCCACGGTTCATGTATTGCTGAAGTCTGGCTTGGAGAATTCTGAGAATTACTTTACTAGTATGTGAGATGAGTGCAATTGTGCGGTAGTTTGAGCATTCCTTGGCATTGCCTTTCTTTGGGATTGGAATGAAAACTGACCTTTTCCAGTCCTGTGGCCACTGCCGAGTTTTCCAAATTTGCTGGCAAATTGAGTGTAGCACTTTCACAGCATCATCTTTCAGGATTTGAAACAGCTCAACTGGAATTCCATTACCTCCACTAGCTTTGTTCATAGTGATGCTTTCTAAGGCCCACTTGACTTCACATTCCAAGATGTCTGGCTCTAGATTAGTTATCACATCATGATGATTATCTGGGTCATGAAGATCTTTTTTGTACAGTTCTTCCGTGTATTCTTGCCACCTCTTCTTAACATCTTCTGCTTCTGTCAGGTCCAGACCATTTCTGTCCTTTATTGAGCCCGTCTTTGCATGACATGTTCCCTTGGTATCTCTAATTTTCTTGAAGAGATCTCTAGTCTTTCCCATTCTGTTGTTTTCCTCTATTTCTTTGTGTTGATCGCTGAAGAAGGCTTTCTTATCTCTTCTTGCTATTCTTTGGAACTCTGCATTCAGATGCTTATATCTTTCCTTTCCTCCTTTGCTTTTCGCCTCTCTTCTTTCCACAGCTATTTGTAAGGCCTCCCCAGACAGCCATTTTGCTTTTTTACACTTCTTTGCCATGGGGATTGTCTTGATCCCTGTCTCCTGTACAATGTCACGAACCTCATTCCATAGTTCACCAGGCACTCTATCTATCAGATGTAGACCCTTAAATCTATTTCTCACTTCCACTGTATAATCATAAGGGATTTGATTGAGGTCACACCTGAATGGTCTAGTGGTTTTCCCTACTTTCTTTAATTTGAGTCTGAATTTGGCAATAAGGAGTTCATAATCTGAGCCATACTCAGCTCCGGGTCTTGTTTTTGTTGGCATATAGAGTTTCTCCATCTTTGGCCGCAAAGAATATAATCAATCTGATTTCAGTGTTGACCGTCTGGTGATGCCCATGTGTAGAATCTTCTCTTGTGTTGTTGGAAGAGGGTGTTTGCTATGACCAGTGCATTTTCTTGGCAAAACTCTATTAGTCTTTGCCCTGCTTCATTCCGCATTCCAAGGGCAAATTTGCTTGTTACTCCAGGTTTCTTGACTTCCTACTTTTCCATTCCAGTCCCCTATAATGAAAAGGACATCTTTTTTGGGGTGTTAGTTCTAAAAGATCTTGTAGGTCTTCATAAAACCTTTCAACTTCACTTTCTTCAGCGTTACTGGTTGGGGCATAGACTTGGATAACTGTGATATTGCATGATTTGCCTCGGAGATGAACAGAGATCATTCTGTCATTTTTGAGACTGCATCCAACTACTGCATTTCGGACTCTTTTGTTGACCATGATGGCTACTCCATTTCTTCTGAGGGATTCCTGCCCACAGTAGTAGATATAACGGTCATCTGAGTTGAATTCACCCATTCCAGTCCATTTTAGTTTGCTGATTCTTAGAATGTCGACATTCACCTTTGCCATCTCTTGTTTGACCACTTCTAATTTGCCTTGATTCATGGACCTGACATTCCAGATTCCTATGTAATATTGCTTTTTACAGCATCGGATCTTGCTTCTATCACCAGTCACATCCACAACTGGGTAGTATTTTTGCTTTGGCTACATCCCTTCATTCTTTCTGGAGTTATTTCTCCACTGATCTCCAGGAGCATATTGGGCACCTAATGACCTGGGGAGTTCTCTTTTGGTATCCTATCATTTTGCTTTTTCATACTGTTCATGGGGTTCTCAAGGCAAGAATACTGAAGTGGCTTGCCATTTCCTTCTTCAGTGGACCACATTCTGTCAGACCTCTGCACCATGACCCTCCCATCCTGGGTTGCCCCACAGGCATGGCTTGGTTTCATTGAGTTAGACAAGGGTGTGGTCCTAGTGTGATTAGATTGATTAGTTTTCTGTGGATATGGTTTCAGTGTGTCTGTCCTCTGATGCCCTCTTGCAACACTTACCATCTTACTTGGGTTTCTCCCATCTTGGCGTGGGCTATCTCTTCACGGCTGCTCCAGCAAAGCACAGCCACTGCTCCTTACCTTGGACGAGGGGTATCTCCTTACCGCCACCATTCCTGACCTTCAACGTGGGATAGCTCCTGTAGGCCCTCCTGTGCCTGTACAGCCATCCCTCTTCAGGTTGCTCCTCCCTGCACCAGCCCTGGCCTCGGGCATGAGTGGCTCCTTCCAGCTGCCGCCCCTGGCCTCGGGCTTGGGGTATCTCCTCAAGATCACTGCCCTTGGCCTCAGGCATGAGGTGGCTTCTCCTGCCCGCCCCCGATCTTGGAAGCGAGGTTTCTACTCCCAGCCACCACTAACCTCAGATGCAGGGTAGCTCCTCTCAGTCACCACCCCCGACCTCGGACGCAGGGTAGCTCCTCTTGGCGGTTCCTGCGCTGTCGCAGCCTGGCACTCTAGGCCACTGCCCCTGACCTCGGAGGTGGGGTAGCTCTTCTTGGTCGTGGTTAGTGAGCCGGCTGGCAGCCGCCTGTGCTTAACTTAATATCCGTTTTGTGTATGTCTTACCCCTGATTCTTCATTCTTCCTAATTTAGAGTGTGTTCTTGTTTTTTGGTGAATTGTGTCTTGTGTTTTTCTGACATAGATTACAGAAGCTCTGCTGTTTAAATCTTTGCTTAATTTCAAATTTTATGACTTAACTCATGAGTTAGCTCTGATAGGTAACTGCTGTTTCAGTGGGCATACAAACTAGTTATGGTCCTTTATACTGAGTACTCTTTAAAAGTTATTCCCACTGATTTCTAGCTTCCACTGACGTTAAATGTGAATTCTGTACCCTGAACTTATTCTCCCTTTGCTGATAAGTTTTTCTTTATAGGTAACTTATTATTTCACTCTAGAAAGTTACTTAATGTTGCAGTTGAGTAACTGCATTACTATTTTGTTCATTCCATGGCCCACCTTTTCCAGCAGTTCCATTTTGTTGTGTTTATTATTTGTTTCTGCTAATTGAACTCTCATACAAGGTCCTATGTGATGGGAAGTCAATTATTTATTTTATATTAGTTTATTATAGAATTCCCTAGTGGCTCAGCCACTAAAGAATCTGCCTGCAATGTAGGAGACCCAGGTCCAATCCCTGAGTCAGAAAGATCCCCTGGAGAAGGGAATGGCTACCCATTCTAGTATTCTAGCCTGGAAAATTCCATGGACAGATGAATCTGGTGAGCTACAGTGCATGGGGTTGCAAAGAGTCAGATATGACTGAACAACTAACCCTAGGTTCATGTCTTGTCAATGGATTCCCTTCAACTTCAAACCCAGCTAAGTGGTGGTCATGATTTTAGCTAAATAACTATGGTAGAACAAGAAACCAAGTCATTCTGCTCCTTGAAGAAGAATATAAAAGAAGGAGGTTTGCGCTCTCCACATTTCTGTGTCCAGATATTTCTGTGCAGGTAGAACATGACCAAGTCTTCAACAACTTCTTACAGTAAAGAAAACAACACTGTGATAGTTAATTTTATATCAATTTGACAGGGCAATGAGTTGCCAAGACATCTGTTTAAACATTATTCTGGCTGTGTCCATTAGGGTATTTCTGAATGAGATTAACATTTAAACCAACAGTCTGAGTAAATCAAATCACCCTTTCTTATCACAGTGCACCTTGTCCAATCACTTGTCAGCTTGAGTAGAACCAAAGGTAGAATAGGGAAGAATTTGTTTTCTCTGCCTAATTGTTTGTTAGCTGGGACATTTGTCTCATCCTGTTTCAGGTTCAAACTAATTTTATGCCATGGGCTCTCCTGGGTTGCCACCTTGCAAAAGCAAATCTTGAGATTTCTTAACATCCATAATCAATTATACGAGCTAACTCCTTATAATAAGTATATCAAGTATAAGCATGATATGTATACTATGTTTTGTTTGTTGATATATCTTTATATTCTATTGGTTCTGTTTCAATGGATTACTCTAATACAACTTCCCTAACTTCCAACATCTCTTATGACAATTCATCTGCTGGCTGGACCTAACAATATCGAGACCTTGTCATAAGGACTTCAGTGTTACTATCTAGGCCTTTGTCTGTGCCTTAGACACTAAACTTGCACATGTTTTCCTTCCATCCTCTTGGGATGATGAAATGGATACATGTCATCTAGATGAATGCATGGCCTAGCATCTCTATTCTGGAAAAGAACATAACTTGAAGATGAAAAAGAAGGACAATGGAAGTGAATTTTTGCTGTTGTGGTTTGGTGGCTAAGTCATATCTGATCTTTTGTGATCCCATAGACTCTAGCTCAGCGGGCTCCTCTGTCCAAGGCTTTTCCCAGGCAAGAATACTGGAGTGGATTGCCATTTCCTTCTCCAAAAGATCTTCCCAACCCGGTGATTGAACTCATATCTCCTGCATTGGGAGGTGAATTATTTTCCACCTGGGAAGCTTGAAAGTGAATTTAGGTATTTCTATTTCTAGATACCTCCTCTAGAAAGGCTGAAGTGAACATCTAAAATGTTTGTATTATTTTAAATATTAATAATACTTTGATTAAGGTATACCTCTAGCTCTTTGAGATTTTCCATCCTGAAAATAACCAGGATGAAGATTCCATAGTATATGTAATGATAAACATTTAATAATAAGTATGATGACTAATATTTATGATGCATGTATTACTGATAGCTAATTTATATATATATTTTTAAATATTCACAACACTGCTGTGAGGTTGGTTCGACATTTTCCTCATTTTATAGGTGGAAAAAAAAAGCTGAGCTTTAGAGAATTAATAATGTGTCAGACAACAGATAAGTAAATGAGCAAGGACTTGAACTGATACCTTATTCCAGTCTTTCTGCTTATAATCAGTTTGTGACCTTATAGACCATAGTCCTCTGCCCATGGAATTCTCCAGGCAAGAATACTGGATTGGGTTTCCATGCCCTCCTCCAGGGGACCTTCCTGACCCAGGGACTGAACCTGAGTCTCTTACATCTCCTGCATTGGCAGGCAGGTTCTTCACCACTAGTGCCACCTGGGAAGTCCTAATAATCACTACCCAATATATATTCTCAGAGAAGGCAATGGCACCCTACTCCAGTACTCTTGCCTGGAAAATCCCATGGACGGAGGAGCTTGGTAGGCTGCAGTCCATGGGGTCGTTAGGAGTCAGACATGACTGAGTGACTTCACTTTGATTTTCACTTTCATGCATTGGAGAAGGAAATGGCAACCTACTCCAGTATTCTTGCCTGGACAATCCCAGGGATGGGTGAGCCTGGTGGACTGCTGTCTATGGAGTTGCACAGAGTTGGACACTACTGAAGTGACACAGCAGCAGCAATATATATTTTAAGTAATGTAAGTCAAAGAAAATGAGAAAGAAATCCCCCTGTCTAAAATACTTGTTTTTGTATTTATTGCTCCTGCTTTCTGATTTTTCTGACTTTGAAATTTCCTTGTCAAGAATATTTCAACAAAGTAACTATGCACTAAATTTCAAATGGCAGCATTATTATTTAATTAGCAAAGACATCTGTGACTTTACTAGCACAGGATACAAGTAATTACAGGTAGCTAAAAAATAAATTTAACTTCAAAAGCCTTATATATTTTGCATATCTCTTTAGAAAATCTATCTGCTTACAGTTGCAATAACAGGTAATAAATCACATTTGTACTTTTTGAACAAGATTTTCTAACCATTCAGGATAAAAAGCAATGTAATAATTTCTATGACAATTCGATCAGACATATTAGCACTATGTATTAAAATCAAGAGTTTTTCCTCTGTGTAATTTTTATAAGAATAGACTATGTTTTCTTTTATAATTTTATTTATTGTTGGCTGTGCTGGGTCTTCATTGCTGTACATGGGCTTTCTCTGGTTGAATGGACAGGGAGGCCTGGCGTGCTGCAATTCATGGGGTCGCAAAGAGTCGGACACGACTGTGCGACTGAACTGAACTGATTAAAATCAAGAGTTTTTCCTCTGTGTAATTTTTATAAGAATAGACTATGTTTTCTTTTATAATTTTATTTATTGTTGGCTGTGCTGGGTCTTCATTGCTGTACATGGGCTTTCTCTGGTTGTGGTGAGTGGAGGCTGCTCTTCATTGCAGTGTGTGGGCTGCTCATTTTGATGGCTTCTCTTGCTGTGGAGCACAGGCTCTAGGGCACGCAGGCTTCAGCAGTTGTAGCACATGGGCTCAGGAGTTGCAGCTCCTGGGCTCTGGAGCACAGGCTCAGGAGTTGCGGCTCCTGGGCTCTGGAGCACAGGCTCAGGAGTTGCGGCTCCTGGGCTCTAGAGCACAGGCTCAGTCGTTGTGGCTCCTGGGCTCCAGAGCACAGGCTCAGGAGTTGCGGCTCCTGGGCTCCGGAGCACAGGCTCAGGAGTTGCGGCTCCTGGGCTCCGGAGCACAGGCTCAGGAGTTGCGGCTCCTGGGCTCTAGCGCACAGGCTCAGTAGTGTGGCACATGGTCTTAGTTGCTCTGTCAGATCTTTCTGGACCAAGGATAGAACCCACGTCTCTTACACTGGCAGGTGGATTCTTTACCACTGACCACAAGGGAGCTCCTGGGCTCTGGAGCACAGGCTCAGGAGTTGCGGCTCCTGGGCTCTAGAGCACAGGCTCAGTCGTTGTGGCTCCTGGGCTCCAGAGCACAGGCTCAGGAGTTGCGGCTCCTGGGCTCCGGAGCACAGGCTCAGGAGTTGCGGCTCTTGGGCTCCGGAGCACAGGCTCAGGAGTTGCGGCTCCTGGGCTCTAGCGCACAGGCTCAGTAGTTGTGGCACATGGCCTTAGTTGCTCTGTCAGATCTTTCTGGACCAGGGATGGAACCCACGTCTCTTACACTGGCAGGTGGATTCTTTACCACTGACCACCAGGGAAGTCCCACAAAAGAACTTTGATCAAATGTTGTTTGGATTTTATAAGAGGAACTTTTACATGTTTGCTCTATTCAGTGTGTAGAAAGTACCATCAGTTACTGAAATTTGACTATAAGATATAAACTATGATATTTAAATTTAGTGCACTTGGAAACAATAAAACAATAGTTCTTTAGAGGCTTTCTTTTTCTAAAGGAAATGCACAGCTAAATACATGACCCATTTTTTGCATTTTAATATCTTTAAATGGCAGAGTGATTTTTATATTCACATAGGCTTTCTAGTTCATCCATTTCTTTTAGAAGAGTAAACGTGCAGCATTCATGGTGACATATAATTCTTGAGTTGTATTCTATTATCTTGCTTGTGATTAAGGAAGATGATTCAAGGAATATTCCATCTTTATTGATCACTTATAAAATTGTATTAGATAATTACAAAACAGTATATGACTGCTTATTTCACGTAAATTCATAGAGACATTCTATGATTCCCTTCCTGGTTTTCCAAGAAGAAAGGAAGTAGTGAAGGAGAATGTGTAAAGTGACTGTCGATCAACTAAAAATCAGCAGATGTTTTATGGCCAAATAATTGAAATGAAGTACACAACAGATTTATACTTTGAAGCATATACAAATAAAATTTGAAATGTAATATTAAAAATTATTACCTCAAAACCTGAGACATATGTATAATCTGAAGAGATTAATTGCTTTGGGAATAGAAAATAGTTGCTGTCAGAAGTAGTTCAGGTGCAGAATCACAGAAAGTTATGGAGAATGACAGATGAGAAACAATGTCAAGCTGGAACATTTTAGTTGAGATATTTGAGTGACTGTCAACACCACTTGGAAATACAGGGACAGTAAAATGATGAAGAATTTCTTAATGAGAGAAAATAAGTTCTGTTTTATATTTTACTACTTTAGTGTGACTTTTGATCATTCATAGACTACTCTTGCCTGGAAATCCCATGGGCGGAGGAGCCTGGTAGGCTGCAGTCCATGAGGTCGCGAAGAGTCAGACATGACTCAACAACTTCACTTTCACTTTTCACTTTCATGCCTTGGAGAAGGAAATGGCAACCTACTCCAGTGTTCTTGCCTGGAGAATTCCAGGGACAGGGGAGCCTGGTGGGCTGCCATCTATGGGGTCGCACAGAGTCAGACACAACTGAAGCGACTTAGTAGCAGCAGCAACAGAAATATATCAGGTAAACATTTAAAAATGTGAATGTGGAACTCAAAATAATATTCTTTTATTAACATCAAATGTTCCTCGGTTCAGATGGAATGCAATTCATATGGAGATTTTAGCAAAAAATAAGAAGTGTGTACTAAGTTGCTGCAGTCATGTCTGACTCTTTGCAGCCCTATGGACTGTAACCTGCCAGACTCCTTTGTCCATGGGGATTCTCCAGGCAAGAATACTGGAGAGGGTTACCATTTTCCTCTCCAGAGGATCTTCCCAACTCAGAGATCAAATCCTAGTTTCTTATGTCTCTTGACTGGCTGGTAGGTCCTTTATCACTAGTGCCACCTGGAAAAGTGAAAGTAAAGTCATTCAGTCATGTCCAACTCTTTGTGACCCCTTGGACTGTAGCCTGCCAGGCTCCTCTTAAATGTTTTTGGCTTAAGTTTGATAACAAAGGAACGAAAAAGGCAATACCTAATTTTCAAGGAGTTAGGTATAATGATAGTAAAGACAGAACTATATCCCCTAAAGAAGGAGAGGAGAAGAGTCAGGTCATAAAATCAAGAGGAAAAGCTAAGAAGTTAATCCAAAAAATAATCCAATGAACAAGAAGATCTTAGTGATAAGCTTCTGTTTAAGAATATGAGACTATTTTCTGTTGATTGATCAGACAACAGGCTGGTTCCATTCTTGGTAAGGAGTACATCAAGGTTGTATATTGTCACTCTATTTAATTTATATGCAGAGTACATCATGTGAAATGTCAGGCTGGATGAAGCACAAGCTGGAATCAAGATTGCTGGCAGAAATATCAATAACTTCGGATATGCAGATGACACCACAATTATGGAAGAAAGTGAAGAACTAATGAATCTCTTGATGACAGTGAAAGAAAAGAGTGAAAAACTTTGCTTAAAACTCAATTTGAGAAAACTAAGATCATGGCATCTGGTCCCATCACCTCATGGCAAATAGATGGGGAAACAATATAAACATGACAGAATTTATTTTTCTGGGCTCCAAAATCACTGCAGATGGTGACTGAAGCCATGAAATTAAAAGACACTTGCTCCTTGAAAGAAAATTTATGACCAAACTAGACTGTATTAAAAAGCAGAGACATGACTTTGCCAACAAAGGTCCATCTAGTCAAGGCTATGGTTTTTCCAGTAGTCATGTATGAATGTGAGAGTTGGACTGTGAAGAAAGCTTAATGCCAAAGAATTGATGCTTTTGAACTGTGGTGTTGGAGAAGACTCTTGAGAATCCCTTGGACTGCAAGGAGATCCAAGTCCATTCTAAAGGAAATCAGTCCTGAATATTCATTGGAAGGATGATGCTGAAGCTGAAACTTCAATGCTTTGGCCACCTGATGCGAATAACTGACTCTTTGGAAAATGTTGGTGATGGACAGGGAAACCTGGGCTGCTGCATTCCATAGGATCGCAAACAGTCAGACACAACTGAGCAACTGAACTGAACTGGCAGACCTGTTGATTTCCAATTACTAGATTGGTAAATACTAAGTTATTTATAAACTACAAAAGGCTTGTTAATAGTATTCTTTAAGAAGATGAGGGTTGCCATTTCCTTCTCCAGGATTTCTTCCCGATCCAGGGATCAAACCTACATATCTTGTATCTCCTGCAGTGGCAGGCAGGTTCTTAACCAGCTGAGTCACTAGGGAAGCTATACACAGGTAAATATAGTTTAAAAACTGTCTTGAAAAGAAGAAAAACAAACTTTAAAAGAAACTGATTAACCAACAGTATTAATGATTCATCTGATATATTCCCAGGGAATATAACCCTGTTGTGTGGATTATATCATCTCATTTCTAACTGAGGTAAACTGCACTCTTATATTAAAATCAGTCTATTTGGAGGGACAAAGTGGAGGATTTAACTCCAAAGAGAAAATCTTAATAAACTTTCTAGCAGATAACTGAATGGAAATTTTTCATGAACTTGGATAGATTATGATTTCTTGAATAGGGTGAAAAGTTCTAACAGTCAAGAAATTATATAGTATTTAAATTACAAAATTGTTTTTATTAATAGCTTCTGTTAACATGTGAAGTGCAAAACAGATAGTTAGATCTATTGTTTGCCTATTTGATCATCAAAGCTCTAATCTCAGAATATGTAGAATTATTCCATAAATACTAAAAAAAAAAAAAAAAATACAAGTCAAACTTAGAAAAGGACCAAAGCTCTTGGGCAGTCATTTCACCAAAGAGGATATTCACATATCCCTTAGGAAATCAACCCTATGTATTCATTGAGGGGACTGATGCTGAAGCTGAAGCTCAAATATTTGGGCACAATTTGCAAAGAGTCAACTCATTGGAAAAGACCTGATGCTGGTAAAGATTGAAGGCAACAGGAGAAGAGGGTGGGAGAGGATGAGATGGTTAGATAGCTGTACCAATTCAACAGACATGAATTTGGGCAATCTCCAGGAGACAGCAAAGGACAGAGGAGCCTACCATGCTGCAGTCCATGGGGTCTCAAAGAGTTGGACCTGACTTAGCAACTGAACAGCACCAGCAACATTAATGGAGGAACAAGTGTAAAATCTTACTAATTTCCAGAGAAAGTCAAATTAAGACTATGAGGCAACACTACATACCTACTTGCACATTCACAAATTTAAACACCTGATTAATGCCAATTGTTGCTGATGGTGTACAGCAACAGATACTCTCATGCCTGCCAGCTGGGTCATAACGGGAGTACAAGGTCTTTGGAAATCTCATTGACATTAGTTGTAAAACCTGAACACAGATACACCAGATAATACAACATTATTATTCCTAGGAGTAGCATAATTCATAACTGCCAAACTGTGAAAATTCACTTCCATTGATGGTAAAACTTATAAGCAGTACCATAAATATTATCATACAGTGAATTACTTTACAGGATTGAAAATGAACAAATTATAGACAGTGCAGAAGTTCACAAACATAATGGGTGAAAAATCCAGCAAGACAAGGGACCTTAATGTCTGATTTCACTTATATAAAGTAATCAGTGGTTATTAACTGGAAATCTGGCAAAGCTATGGAGACAGAGAAAGGTCAGTGGGCACCAGGATTCAGAGGTGGGGGAGGTTTGAAAAATTCGACCTGAGGGAATTTTTAGAGTGGGGAAATTATCATGTATACTAGTATTACCATGCATACATTACTAGTATTTGTTAAAAACCATGGAACTATGTAACACAAAGAGTGAACCCCTCTGTACACTGTGGACTTTGGTTAATAATAATGTATCAATATGGTTCTTCAGTTGTGAAATTGATGGTAAAACTTATAAGCAGTACCATAAATATTATCATACAGTGAATTACTTTACAGGATTGAAAATGAACAAATTATAGACAATGCAGAAGTTCACAAACATAATGGGTGAAAAATCCAGCAAGACAAGGGACCTTAATGTCTGATTTCACTTATATAAAGTAATCAGTGGTTATTATCTGGAAATCTGGCAAAGCTATGGAGACAGAGAAAGGTCAGTGGGCACCAGGATTCAGAGGTGGGGGAGGTTTGAAAAATTCGACCTGAGGGAATTTTTAGAGTGGGAAAATTATCATATATACTAGTATTACCATGCATACATTACTAGTATTTGTTAAAAACCATGGAACTATGTAACACAAAGAGTGAACCCCTCTGTACACTGTGGACTTTGGTTAATAATAATGTATCAATATGGTTCTTCAATTGTGACAGATGCACCACCCCGATGAAAGGTGTTAATGGAGAAACTGTGGGCTTAGAAGAGGGAGTATATGGGAGTCCTCTGATCGTTCTGTTTCACATTTCTGTAAACATAAACTGCTCTAAGAAACAAAGTCCACTAATTGAAGGAAAAAATAAAGGACAAATGTGTTTCCATGGCCCCATCAATCACTTCTTCAGCTTCTAGATCCTTTGACAGATGCAAAAGACTCTCTCGAAATAAACATTGAACTAAGAAGGAGCCATAAATTTAAGCCTTTCTTCGATTAATGAGGCTTTATTACATAACTGAGTATGACTTTAGGACTTCATCAAAAGTTCTTCAGCTTTCAAAAAATTAAAAATTAAAAAAATGTTCTTCAACCTTTGATTTTTCCAACTGTAAGATATAACTAATTATATAAGCAATTCATCTGTTTCTGGTCTAGCTATACTATTGTTTATTGAGATTTTATTTAACTAATGGAATTGTTTTAGCTTGAGAGCAGCATGTACCATTTCATGCCAGTCAGACTAGCTGCTATCCAAAAGTCTACAATCAATAAATGTTGGAGAGAGTGTGGAGAAAAGGGAACACTCTTACACTGTTGGTGGGAATGCAAACTAGTACAGCCACTATGGAGAACAGTGTAGAGATTCTTTAAAAAACTGGAAATAGAACTGTCATATGACCCAGCAGTCCTACTGCTGTGCATACACACAAAGGAAACAAGAATTGAAAGAGACACATGTACCCCCAGTGTTCATTGCAGCACTGTTTATAATAGCCAGGACATGGAAGCAACCTAGATGTCCATCAGCAGATGAATGGGTAAGAAATCAGAGGTACATATACACAATGGAGCATTACTCAGACATTAAAAAGAATACATTTGAGTCAGTTCTAATGAGGTGGATGAAACTGGAGCCTATTATACAGAGTGAAGTAACCCAAAAAGAAAGACACCAATACAATATACTAACACATATATATGGAATTTAGAAAGATGGTAACGATAATCCTGTATGCGAGACAGCAAAAGAAACACAAATGTATAGAACAGTCTTTTGGACTCTGGGAGAGAGCAAGTGTGGGATGATTTGGGAGAATGGCATTGAAACATGTATAATATCATATGTGAAATGAATCACCAGTCTAGGTTTGATGCAGGATACAGGATGCTCGGGGCTGGTGCACTGGGATTACCCAGAGGGATGGTATGGGGAGGGAGGAGGGAGGAGGGTTCAGGATGGAAGAACACGTGTGCACCCGTGGAGGATTCATGTTGATGTATGACAAAACCAATACAAGATTGTAAAGTAATTAGCCTCCAATTAAAATAAATAAATGTATATTAAAAAATAAACATAAATAGTAAATCCATCATTCCGAAGAAGTACAGAATCAGTGCTTTTGTCACTTGGGCTGGTTGTTTTGAAATATGCATGTGTGTTTGTGTGTGTGTGTTTGAATGAAAGAGATAGATAATTTTCTATTATGAGCAGTGAAAGAAAAAGTAATAGTTTTAACAATATGGGGCCTTGAAAAAAATTAAATGTGATGAAATGTGAGTTATCAAAACTGTAATTACAATATAAAGAAACAAAAGCCTATTATTTATTAGAAAACTTATTTTAGTAGTGTGGACTGTTATATTTTTTTATTAATTGGATGATATTATTTGCTTTTAAAATAATTTATTTGTCATAAAAATATAGTTGAGATTCCGTGTACAAAGAAACAATACTCAATAATAAGGCTGACTTGTGCATGTTTATAATTTGCAAAAAGATCAATAGATATCCAGATCACAAGTGTACATGTCTCCTCTTTTTGTCCATTTCGGTGCACAGCTAACATTACTTTTTAAATTTATGAATAGATACAGCTGAACTACTCAAAAAGACCTAGAGTACTTGTACACATATTTTCAAATGTAAATTATATGTTACTGCCACCAAGAATAGCTTTCCCTAACCTTTGAGAATCACTGCAGATCATTGTTTAGACTTCCTCATAAGTACATTTAAAGCTGCTTCTTTAACTGAAAAATGTTAAGCACGTATTTCAATTACCATTGTGTCATTAGGTACATATGGTTTTCTTCCAGATTCAGTCATTACATGGCTTGCTACTCATGCTGTTGTTAAGCTTATGAAAAGAGATTAATGTAATAACTTGTCTGTGCTTTCTCTTAATTAAGTTAGAATGTGTTTCATTCCTTTCCTTGTGTTTGATTGAAAATTAGCAAGATAATGAATTTATGCAGTATTTATAAAAGAGCTGGTTTGAAGTCACTTGTTCTATGGATCGGGATCCTTTCAAAAGATCCAGACTCAGCTGGTTTCATGTAGAGATAAAGAATCTCCTTTATAAAAACTCTTCACTGACTATGTGTGTGTGCTCGGTCTGACACTTTGTGACTCTATGGACTGTAGCCCGCCAGGTTCCTCTGTCTATGGGATTCTCCAGGCAAGAACACTGGAGTGGATTGCCATGCTGTCCTCCAGGGGATCCTCCCAATGCAGGGATCGAACCCGCATCTCTTAGGTGTCCTACATTGGCAGGTAGGTTCTTTACCATTAACATCACCTGGGAAGCCTCTCGGTGACCATTATGCATACTAAAACTTGAGAGCTCTAATTCATAGGAGGAAAAAATGTGTCAATTTTTCTTTTTCCAAGCCAATCTTTTTTTAAAAAATCCAATTCTAGTTATTAAACACATATTTAATGAGAGCTTCCTATATCTATATCCATATCTATCTATCTGTATATATAAACTGTTCTGTAATCATAAATAATTTAATCCAAAGTATACTTAAAGAAAACCTACAGATCAATAAATTCTATAGGAAAAGACCAATTAACAGAATCAATTCATGGCCAAATTTCTTTTCCAAATAAAATAAATGATACTTTTTGGTGCAAATTTGAAGAGGTCCTAAATGTAACCTTTTGGGATAGTTTTTAGCAAGTAAGCCAAAATTGTAATAAGGACAGTACTTGTTAGCAAACAGTAAAAATTGCAACTCTTTTAAGAATGTTTCATGTACAGTGTTTAACATAGGTCATCTCTTATTGAATTCAGTGAGGTACATATTATTAGTTTTTCTTTTATTTTATAAGTGATATATTAGTGAGGCTAAATAATCTGCTCAAGGTCATGAAATTTATAAATGATGAAGCCACGCATTGAGCAGAGATCAGATGTACTTCTCAAACCTTCTAAATTGTATTTTGTTACATAAAGGCAGGAAACTTTGGGATTTTCCTGAAATTATGACAAAATATCAGAGGAGGCTGAAATACCAAACCATGATCAGCTTAAAGAGAAATCTTGAGGTAAATATAGATATTTCAGTCGTCATACCACCCCCTTCAACCCAACATACCATTTCAAGAGAATGAGTTGTGTTTTGTGCCCTCATTAACATGGAACTTCTTTATACTGTGGAGTCTCACAGAAATCTGCCCAGAAAAAAACTGTCACAACTTTGATATCAACTGAACACTATTTGAAGGAGTATAGAAACATCCGTGTCAAAGGATTTAGTCACATGGAATTATCCAGGCAAGAATACTGGAGTGGGTAGCCATCCCCATTATCAGGGGATCTTCCCGACCCAAGGATCAAACCTGGGTGTCCCACACTGCAGGAAGATTCTTTACCATCTGAGCCAATAGGGAAGTCCTTAGGCATTAGCATTTAAATAATTTAAATGTATATACATTTTTTCATTAGTCATATTTTGTGCCAGCAAGGTAAGTGAAAGTTGCTCAGTCATGTCCTGCTTTTTGCAACCCCATGGATTATACAGTCTGTGGAATTCTCCAAGCCAGTATACTGGAGTGGGTAGCCTTCCCCTTCTCCAGGACATCTTCCCAACCCAGGGATCGAACCCAGGTCTCCTTCATTGCAGGTGGATTCTTTACCAGCTGAGCCACAAAGGGAGCAAGTAAAAACAGTGTTTTGAATAGAATAGGCAGAGGCAGTAACTTGGAAGAAATTAAGCCTTATTAGTACAATAAAGAAAGTTAAATAAAATAAAGACTGTGAAATGATCAAGTAGATGATTCACTACATTCCATAATTGAGGAAAACCTGTCTGGGAGATAAATTTACCATAATTATGTTCATAGACTTACTAGAAAATATAGATAATGCATGTAAAAGATGGGTATTTAAGCAAAAAGATAAATTTATAAGAAAGAATCAAGTTGAAATTAGAGAGGTTAAATCTTGATATCAGCAGTAAAGAATTTCTTCAGCCATCTCAAAAGTAGCCTAGCAAATATGTCAATGGAAATTATCTAAACTGAAACACAAAGAAAATAAAGGAAAACTCATTTTAAAAATCTATGGGACAATATCAAGCAATCTAACAATGTAATTGGAGTCCAAAAAGGAAAGGAGTGTCATCAATAGAACTGTTAATCTGAAAATTAATGAAGAGACATAAATTCTCACAGCACTACTAAACAGAAAGGGAGAAAATTAAGACTATCAGTAAGCAATGAAAATAGATTTAAGTACTACAATATTAACAATCGCATTAGATGTAAACAGTTTAACATCCCACTTAAAAAGAAGTATTAGCCACATTGGATCAAAAAATATACCTCAAATATATGTCACATGTAAAAAAGTGCAGCAAGTGATGTTTTTCTATTTCAAAAATAGAAAAACAAAATTTCAACCCTCCAAAAATGCAATGCAAATCTGGCAAAAGAGATCAGGATTAATTTTTTTGAACTATAGATATCAACTAACGACTTTCAGCAAAGTGAGTGATTATTCAAAAAAGCACCTGGACTGCCAGTAAGCTCGGTGAGCTGTGTGGTATTTTAACTCATGCCAGTTTGATCCTCTTTCTCTCGTACAGTGTAGCCCTGAAAATAACAGCCAACATTTTCAGTACTGAAGTGAGCAAAGACATCCTTTGCAAATTATTTTAATAATTACTTTTTAAAATCTGTTTAGTCATTCTTTGGAAGACCACCTCAGAAATTCGCCTTTATTACACCTGACTTAGAACTGATCATTGCTAACTCTAAATAATACATGGGTTATTTTGTTAAAAACCTTTACAGGACAATGTTTTAGATACAGCTGCCAGGGGTGATATAACAACTGGGGCAAAGAAAGGAATATGTCAAGAGCTTGGGAGCACTAAATATCAATGAGCTGTTCATAAGGGCTTTGAAAAACTCCAGTGTATTCCTGGGGGGTCAAAAGTCCATGTTTATGCTCAGAGCTGTTTACTTTCTCAGGAAAGACCTGAACAGTTTCTCACTATTCAGCTGACCAAGCTTGAGCCATGAGGAAGCAAGAAGTGAAGGCCGAGACAAAGTTGTCAAATGACTGACAGTGCTGAAGAGGCACCCAGACACATGGAACCACTCAGACAACACTGGAAGAGTTTTTTGGTTCTAGATATTTAAGGAAATTCTGTCCAATCATTCACTGACTACTAAGCTAATGGAAATGGCAACCCACTCCAGTATTGGCTGAGAAATCCCATGGACAGAGGAGCCTGGTGGGCTATAGTCCATAGGGTCGCAAAGAGTCGGACATGATTTAGTGACTAAATCAACCAAGCTAATGGAATAGAGACCTCAAGAGGCAAATGCAACAAAAAACATTGACCTTGTAGAATTAATTTACAAAATTTATTCAGTTCAGTACAGTCATTCAGTCGTGTCTGACTCTTTGAGACGTCATGGACTGCAGCACATCAGGCCTCCCGTCCATCACCAGCTCCCGGAGTTTACTCAAACTCATGTCCATTGAGTTGATGATGTCATCCAACCTCTCATCCTCTGTCACCCCCTTCTCCTCTCTCCTTCAATATTTCCCAACATCAGGGTCTTTTTGAATGAGTCAGCTATTTGCATCAGGTGGCCAAAGTACTGGAGTTTCAGCTTCAGCATCAGTCCTTCCAAGGGATATTCAGGACTGATTTCCTTTTGGATGGACTGGTTGGATCTCCTTGCAGTCCAAGGGACTCTCAAGAGTCTTCTCCAAGATCACAGTTCAAAACTATCAATTCTTTGGCGCTCAGCTTTCTTTATAGTCCAACTCTCACATCCACACATGATTATTGGAAAAACCATAACTTTGACTAGATGGGCCTTTTTTGGCAAAGTAATGCTGCTGCTTTTTAATATGCTGTCTAAGTTGGTCATAACTTTTCTTCCAAGGAGCAAGCATCTTTTAATTTCATGGCTACAATCACCATCTGCAGTGATTTTGAAGCCCCCCAAAATAGTCTGTCACTGTTTCCACTGTTTCCCCGTCTATTTGCCTTGAAGTGATGGGACCAGATGCCATGATCTTAGTTTTCAGAATGTTGAGTTTTAAGGCAGATTTTTCACTCTCCTCTTTCACTTTCATCAGGAGTTATTAAACAAACAAACAGAAACTGCATTAAGGAGCAGCAAGAAAACAACATGACAAAGAAGTGTATCAGATTTCCAAACCTGTCACAATACAATATTGACAATGTCTGGTTTCCAACAGAAAACTAATTAATAGGTGTGGAAAGTAACACAAAATTATGACCCATATATGGGAGGAAAAGCCACTAACAAAAATATTTGAAGAAGCACAAGTATATCTCTAGAGATATTGAGTTGGCCAAAAAGTTAATTTGAGTTTTTCCACAAGATGGTGTGGAAAACCCCAAATGAAAGTTTTGGCCAAACCAGTACTATAAAGCAGCTATTCTAAACATTTAACCAGCTAATGAATGCCATGTCTAAGAAACTAAGGGAGGATTGAGAATGGTATCTCACCAAATAGAGAATATCAATAAAGAAACAGAAATTATAAATACAGCCAAATTGAAAATTTGAAGTTGACAAATGAAATAAAAAAAAGGGGGGGGGGAGTTCAGTAGCAGTAAAGAATCAGCAACTGAAGATATGAGATTATCCAGTCTTAGAAAAATGAACAGCACCAGAGACCTTTGAGACACTATAGAGCACGTCAACATATGCATAATGAGAGAGCCAGAAGGAAAGGGGAGAGAGACAAAGGGAATTCTGAAGGAATGTTGAAGAAATGGTACAAATCTTCCTAAGTTCAATTAATCATTTAATATTGCTTATTCATCTGGCAAACCTAAAGTGGGAGCACACAGAAGGGATTACATATTATAACCATATTGGATTTCTGGCAGAAATGCAATGTTGTTTCAATATATGAAAATCAATCCATGTGATATACCATATTAACAGAAAAAGAGAAAATAATCATTTTGATAGAAATAGAAACAAGATTTGACAAAATTCAACAAGTATTCAGAATAACAACATTCAACAAGCAAGTTCAGTTCAGTTCAGTTCAGTCACGCAGTCGTGTCTGACTCTTTGCGACCCCATGAATCGCAGCACGCCAGGCCTCCCTGTCCATCACCAACTCCCTGAGTTCACTCAGACTCACGTCCATTGAGTCCATGATGCCATCCAGCCATCTCATCCTCAGTCGTTCCCTTCTCCTCCTGCCCCCAATCCCTCCCAGCATCAGGGTCTTTTCCAATGAGTCAACTCTTCGCATAAGGTGGCCAGAGTACTGGAGCTTCAGTTTTAGCATCATTCCTTCCAAAGCAAAGATTAGAAGAAAACTTTTCTAGTCCAAAGAAAGGCATCTACAAAAATCCACAGCTGATATTCTAGATAAGGAGAAAACATTGAAGGCTTTCCAACTAAGATCAGGAGCCTTATCAACTAAGATAAGGCTGTCTGCATTTGCCACTTCTGTTCAGTATTGACTTAGAGGTTCTAGTTAGACAATTAGAACATAAAATTTAAAACTATGAGATTAAACATGAAATTAAACAACATAGAGATTAGAAAGGAAGGACCAAAACTATTTCTCTTCACAGTTGACATGACATCAAAAAATAGACACACACACAAACATAACTATTAGAGCCGATAAATAATTTCAGCAAAGTTGCAGAATGCCCCAGCAATGAAAAGTGTGAAAATGAAATTCATAGATTCAGTTCAGTTCAGCAGCTCAGTCGTGTCCGGCTCTTTGAGATCCCATGATCACAGCACACCAGGCCTCCCTGTCCATCACCATCTCCCGGAGTTCACTCAGACTCATGTGCATTGAGTCGATGATGCCATCCAGCCATCTCATCCTCTGTCGTCCCCTTCTCCTCCTGCCCCCAATCCCTCCCAGCATCAGGGTCTTTTCCAATGAGCCAACTCTTCTTATGAGTCAACTCTTCGCATCAGGTGGCCAAAGATTTGGAGTTTCAGCTTCAGTATCAGTCCTTCCAATGAACACCCAGGAGTGATCTCCTTTAGAATGGACTGGTTGGATCTCATTGCAGTCCATGGGGCTCACAAGAGTCTTCTACAACACCACAGTTCAAACACAACAAATTTTTGGTGCTCAGCTTTCTTTACACTCCAACTCTCACATCCATACATGACCACTGGAAAAGCCATAGCTTTGACTACACGGACCTTTGTTGGCAAAGTAATGTCTCTACTTTTTAATATGCTATCTAGTTTGGTCATAACTTTCTTTTAGTGTCTTTCAATTTCATGGCTAAAGTTACCATCTGCAGTGATTTTGGAGCCCCCCAAAATAAAGTGTGACACTGTTTCCACTCTTTCCCCATCTATTTCCCATGAAGTGATGGGACCAGGTGTCATAGATTAATTCCACTTATAATATGATCAAAGAACCTAAAATATAGAATATATTTAATCAATAATTTCAAGATTTATACATGAAGAGCTATAGAATATATTTTAGTATCCTAATAGCAAATAAATACATGATAAAATGTACATGTAATTACTTAGATGTTAAATAAAATCTCAACAGGATATAACTACAGAACTCTTACAGTTAATTTTAATAATTCTGAAAACATCAAGTGCTGACACAGATTCAGAACAACTGGGATACTCATGCATGTGGTGTTGGAGAAGATTCTGGAGAGTCCCTTGGACTGCAGGGAGATCCAACCAGTCCATCCTAAAGGAGATCAGTCCTGAATGTTCATTGGAAGGACTGTTGTTGAAGCTGAAACTCCAATACTTGGCCAGCTAATGCCAAGAGCTGACTCATGGAAAATACCTTGATGCTGGGAAAGATCGAGGGCAGGAGGAAAAGAGGACAACAGAGGATGAGACGGTTGGATGGCATCACTGTCTCAATGGACATGGGTTTGGGTAGGCTAGGGGAGTTGGTGATGCACAGGGAGGCCTGGCTTGCTGCAATGCATGGGGTTGCAAAGAGTTAGACTTGACTGAGCAACTGAACTGAACTGAACTGACCTGATAAGAAAGCAAAATGTCACAGTCACCTATGGACACCTTATGTTCGACAAAGGAGGCAAAAATATACAATAGAGAAAAGACAATCTCTTTAACGAGTGGTGCTGGGAAAATGGGTCAACCACTTGTAAAAGAATGAAACTAGAACACTTTCTAACACCATACACAAAAATAAACTCAAAATGGATTAAAGATCTAAATGTAAGACCAGAAACTATAAAATTCCTAGAGGAGAACATAGGCAAAACATTCTCCAACATAAATTACAGCAGTATCCTCTATGACTCACCTCCCAGAATACTGAAAATAAAAGCAAAAGTAAACAAATGGGATCTAATTAAATTTAAAAGCTTTTGCACAACAAAGGAAACTATAAGCAAGGTGAAAAGACAGCCTTCAGAATGGGAGAAAATAATAGCAAATGAAGCAACTGACAAACAACTAATTTCAAAAATATACAAGCAACTCCTGCAGCTCAATTCCAGAAAAATAAATGACCCAATCAAAAAATGGGCCAAAGAACTAAATCGACATTTCTCCAAAAAAGACATACGGATGGCTAACAAACACATTAAATGATACTCAACATCACTCATTATCAAAGAAATGCAAATCAAGACTAATTAAAATTAAAAGCTTCTGCACAACAAAGGAAACTATAAGCAAGGTGAAAAGACAGCCTTCAGAATGGGAGAAAATAATAGCAAATGAAGCAACTGACAAACAACTAATTTCAAAAATATACAAGCAACTCCTGCAGCTCAATTCCAGAAAAATAAATGACCCAATCAAAAAATGGGCCAAAGAACTAAATCGACATTTCTCCAAAAAAGACATACGGATGGCTAACAAACACATTAAATGATACTCAACATCACTCATTATCAAAGAAATGCAAATCAAGATCACAATGAGGTACCATTTCACACCAGTCAGAATGGCTGCAATCCAAAAGTCTATAAGCAATAAATGCTGGAGAAAGGGAACCCTCTTACACTGTTGGTGGGAATGCAAACTAGTACAGCCACTATGGAGAACAGTGTGGAGACTCCTTAAAAAACTGGAAATAGAACTGCCTTATGACCCACCAATCCCACTGCTGGACATATACACTGAGGAAACCAGAATTGAAAGAGACACATGTACCCCAAAGTTCACTGCAGCACTGTTTATAATAGCCGGGACATGGAAGTAACCTAGATGTCCATCAGCAGATGAATGGATAAGAAAGCAGTGGTACATATACACAATGGAGTATTACTCAGCCATTAAAAAGAATACATTTGAGTCAGTTCTAATGAGGTGGATGAAGCTGGAGCCTATTATACAGAGTGAAGTAAGTCAGAAAGAAAAACACCAATACAGTATAATAACACATATATATGGAATTTAGAAAGATGGTAACGATAACCCTGTATGTGAGACAGCAAAAGAGACACAGATGTATAGAACAGACTTTTGGACTCTGAGGGAGAGGGTGGGATGATTTGGGAGAATGGCATTGAAACATGTATAGTATCATGTAAGAAACAAATCGCCAGTCTAGGTTCAATGCAGGATACAGGATGCTTGGGGCTGGTGCACTGGAATGACCCAGAGGGATGGTATGGGGAAGGAGGTGGGAGGGGGGTTCAGGATAGGGAACTCATGTACACCCATGGCAGATTCATGTTGATGTATGGCAAAACCAATACAGTATTGTAAAGTAAAATAAAGTAAAATTAAAAAGATAAATGAATAAAAATGTCACAGTCAATTTGGAAAACTTTGGCAGTTTCTTAAAAGGTTAAAGCATATACTATGTGATCCAACAATCTTGTTCTTAGGTGTTCATCCAAGAGAACCAAAAACATATCCATACAAAGATCTATATTTGAATGTTCAAAGCAGTTGTATTCACCACCCCCCAACACAGAAAGTTGGGGGGTGGTGAATACACCACCAATGTATTGGTGTGTACAATGTCCACACCAATGTCCACCAAATTTTGAGTGAGCAAATAAAATATTGTTCATCTATACAAACATACTCAGAACTAAGAAAGCATGAATGATACACACAACATTAATAAATAAATGCATTACACTGAGTGAAAGACAGCATTCTATATGTTATATAGTATATGATTCTATTTATAACATCTGTAAAAGTTAAAAATTCAGGAGACAGGAAAATGTTTAGAGGTTATCAGAGAATGGTGTTGGGGAGAGAACTGACTACAAAGAAACACAAAGAATATTTTTGAAGAGATGGGAAATCTTCTATACATTGATTACCATGGTATGTATACAACTATAAACATTTTTCAAATTAACAGATTTATATATCTCTTTTAGGTATATAATTCTTTAATTGTTTAGCTGCTAAGTCTCTCTAACTCTGCAACCCTATGGACTGTAGCACACCATGGTCTTCTGTCCATGGAGTTCTCCAGGCAGGAACAATAGAGTGGATTGCCTTTTCCTTCTCCAGGATAATTCCTCAATAAAACTGGTTAAAAAATAAGTGACAATGAATATTTAATATTACCCACAGAAAACAATGTTTTTGTTTTATGCTCACAAGCTGCCCAGGTAAGCTATGTTTTTTCAAAGTTATATGCTTTCAAAATTTATCTCCAGGTCAAATGGTTTCTCTGAGACTCTCGCCCATGTATCCAATTATGTAATTGTTATTTTCACTAATATGTTCAACAGAGATTCAAAACCATCATATTCAAAACAGAAATCATCATCACTGTCACCTCTGCCTCAAATTTGCTTTACACCTTTTGTTTATTATTTCAGATAGTAGGGTCAGTTTTTCAAGCCAGGACTTCTCAGATTAGGCTTGTTCCCGTTTATTCTCTTTCCCCACATTTGGTCAGATTCAATCTGTATCTAGTAAATAGTACAAAAGCAAAATATATTTTTGAATGCGTGAATAAATTCAAGAATTCTGGTTCTGGGAATAGAATCAATGTTTGAACGATACTGAACAAAGAAGCCCATGGCTTCAGATAAGCATCATGAGATATTATCTCTGCTTTTAGAACCAAAGCAATGCAATTATGGACAGCATATGGGGGAGGGGAGTCAAAATTAATCTGTTGCTGAGATGCACAAGTTAAATATCTTTAGAGAAATGAGGATAGATTGATTGAGCAAAACTATCACAAACCCTTCCATGTTTATCTCCTTAAGTTTTATGTTCTACATCCTGGGCCTTATTTATAATTCTTATATCTGTCTCCATATATGAATTCATAACTGCCTTGTTCTCTCATGGGCATTCCATTTCTCTATATTTTATGCCTGGCTTTGCTAAATCAATTAGGTTCAATTGAATTTAGCTAAATAAGTCACAAAACTAAACCCAGAAGACCACATGTGCAGAGACATACTGCTGCATTCCTCCCAATGAATATTTAGTAGTATCCATATTTCCTCAACCTGAAAGCTTATTTGATTTATTGTATAAGCCTGTAAATAGAAGAAAATTGATTGGTCTTAAAATAATAGGCACTCTCATCTAAAGGGAAGAAAAATGTAACAAACTGAAAATAGTGGTGTTGGTGACAGCTATCTTGGTCATTCAAAAATAAAATGTAAATAGTACTCCTGGAGAGATGTGACAAGCCTCCCCGCCACTCATTCTTCATCTCAGTTTCTATAGAGACCAGTTGGCACTTATAAACTGAACTGGAGCTGTGTATGACTTGTTTTCACAAACCCATAATGGATAATGTCTAATGGCTGGGACTGTGGCAACAAAGCACTGTCTTTGAGCAAAATAGCTGTGGGACTTGAGGATATCATCTGCTTCACGAATGCACCAAGTTTCCCAGAAGAGCTGGCCAGTAAAACTGCCAGATCAGGGAAGGTCAAGCACAAAAGAACTAATAGGATCTCAGGGGAAGAGCATTGCAGCTGGTGGTTATTACCACTCATGGCTAGACCAGGAGATACATTTAAAAAATTTTATATCAGAACTCTTTCAGCAGGTAGAATAAATAAACTTACTCTGCTTCATGTTTTTTTCTTTTCTTTCTTTCTGCTCCATGTTGATCTTTCTTTTCCTGCACATTATCAAGACTGCATCATTTTCTGCCTTCACACTGATTTAAATAGTCATACCTTTAACTTTTCCAAATGCTCACTCAGAGTAGAGCACTTTTAATTTTGGTTATTAATAGTTTTCTTATTATTAATTTGTAAACCCTAAATTGGGCATTCCCTGGAGGTCTGTGGTTTGCTATTGCTATTGCAGGGTGCTATTTCAATCCTTTGTTGGGGAAGTAGGATCCTGTAAGCTGCAGTATGCTTGGAGGGGAGGTGGGGGAACAAAAGTAATGAGCACTGAATGAGAGCATGGCAACCCACTCTAGTATTCTTACCTAGAGAATCCCATAGACAGAGGAGCCTGGCAGGCTACATCCATAGTGTCACCAAGACTTGGACACAACTGAACAACTTAGTAAGAATGCACAAAGCAAGGAATATTTTATAATAATGTATATCATCAGATTATTTGTCTATGTCCATAGTTTTCTGTTGACACTAAACAATAACATATTTTAGGAAACTCTCTTAGGTTCTTTTTCTTGCATTAATTTAGTCATTTTTTCTTAGAAATGGATTATTACTATTTTTCATGAAAAACAAGCTACCAAGATTAAAGAAAAAAGATAAAATGTTGATTAATCTGACAAATCCTTCTTATCATTTAGAGCCATTTAGATGGATTAGACAGATTTTATTAATCAACAATTATCCTTGGACTGCAAGGAGATCCAACCAGTCCATTCTGAAGGAGATCAACCCTGGGATTTCTTTGGAAGGAATGATGCTAAAACTGAAGCTCCAGTACTTTGGCCACCTTATGCGAAGAGTTGACTCATTGGAAAAGACCCTAATGCTGGGAGGGATTGGGGGCAGGAGGAGAAGGGGACGACCGAGGATGAGATGGCTGGATGGCATCACGGACTCAATGGACGTGAGTCTGAGTGAACTCCGGGAGTTGGTGACGGACAGGGAGGCCTGGAGTGCTGCGATTCATGGGGTCGCAAAGAGTCGGACACGACTGAGTGACTGAACTGAACTGGTGTGTACTAAGTCACTTCAGTTGTGTCTGACTCTTTGTAACCCTGCCTGTAGACTGTAGCCTGCCAGGCCCTTCTATCCATGGGATTGTCCAAGCAAGAATACTGGAGTGGGTTGCCATGTCTTCCTCCAAAGGATGTTCCCCACCCAAGGATCAAACCAGCGTCTCTTAACATCTCGTGCTTTGGCAAGCGGGTTCTTTAACACTAGTGCTCCCTGGGAAGACCCACCACTGTTCATAGGTAAGTGAAAATATAAGTAACTAGTTCAGGTATTCCTAAAATGCATTGAGAATCTAATCATTAGTCACTTTTTCCATGGAGATTCACTGATAATATAAATAATAATATCCTTTCATCATTAAGAGTTTGCAACATTTCTTTAAAACATTTGTGAACTATTCATAAGCCACTCTTGGTATGCTGTTAAGCTAACTTTAGAAAAACACCACCCTGAGATGGTTATTCTACATGTTTCATTCGCCAACTCCCTGAAACCTGGCCCTAGACCAAGTCAATCCTGAGGATAAAAAGAATATCCCAGGGGTGTCATTAGATTATCTTCCATGCCTCTGTCATCCATTCTACAAATTTTCAAGCTGGATATTTATTACAGGCAGTGATAAGTAATAACATGACTATTCTCCAGCTGACATCAGTTTTAAGACAATGTCAATTATAAGATGCATAGTGATAGCAGTGTTAAACTCAGTGCAAGTACAAATCATGCCTAAAGATACACAACTAGTAAATGGTCAAGCCAGGATTCAAATTAAGGCCATTAAACACAAGAACCCACATCCTTAATGGCTTTTAATTAAGAATATTTCATATATGTATTAGCATATTAAATATTATAGACAGAAATGGACATTTTAAGTAAAATTGCCATAATCTACTTTCTTTATTTCTGATATACTTCTTTAAAACTGCTATCCTGATGCAGGGAGCCTAGCCTGGCTCTCTGTGATGACCTTGAGGGGCAGGATGCTGGAGGTGGGTGGGAGGCAGGCTCAGGAGGAAGGAAGTATATACATAGTTGTGATTGATTTACATTATTGTAGAGCAGAAACCAACAATATTTAAATATTAAAAAAAAACCTGCTATCCTGTTACCTTTAGTTACACTGCACTGAACTATTCCAGCTGTGTGAAGTTACTCATCCATCCTTCAGTGCACAAATTTTTTCTTACTTGGTACACAAATGCATTAGGATATTGATGGCTAATGTAACAAATAAGTCCCCCAAATAAAATCATCTCAGAAAGGGTTTTATATATACACATTTTAGTTGAGAGTTTAGGTAAGTTTTCAGAGGTCACAAGTTGTTGGAAGAAATCTTCAAGCCACTCTTTCCAAGATTATTTCATTCTGTAACAAGAACAAAGAATTATACATGGCAGGTGCACAATACTTATGGAATGCATGGATAAGTGAATGGATTTGATGTTCAATTATCTTGAATAAAATATGAAATTTTTATTCTTGATGGAATAACCCCCCCCCCCGGAAAAGTCATACTGAAAAGGCCTATTGAAAGCATCTGCCTTTCAATGAATAATTCCTGCTGATCCAGTAAAACTGGAAATCAATTTTCACTTTTCTTTTTACTAAATAATATCTTCTCATAGGACAGAAAGAGCTATCTCATTTTAGTAGATTTTTGAGGATGAAAATGATGGTGCAGTGTGAATGACTGCCTAGTAGAAATGAAAACAATAATAAAAAAGATTTCTAAAGACAAAATAGTATGTAATTCAAGGATATCATGACCATATAAGAGATCATGTAAGTGAACTTGCTTGGTACACAAATGCATTAGGATATTGATGGCTAATATGGAAAAATGATGATTCTCAATATATTAGTGTTACTCAAATCAACTAATACTTGTAAAAGTTTTATCAGGAAAAACAGAAAAGGTTTTCTAGAGGTATTATAAGACTGTATATAATTATTTTTAAGGTCTGACAATAGACAAAATTCTATCCAGCAATAATTAAAACAAGAGAAATGTATACTTTTTAGTGTACATTCACATATGTTGTTCTACCCTAGATTTTCACTTGAATCTTTAAGTTAGGACGAAAATTATCATGGCTTTACAAATGAAGAAACCAGGACTCAAGTTAAATCATAACTGACAAGTTCAAGAATTCAACTCCATTGTCTTCCTTTACATCATTTCCATTATCACCTTTAAGAAGAACAAGAGTGAGGTCATTTACCTCCTTCTGGTAGCCAGCTCTGGTGTAAGAAAGCTGCAGGTATCACTATTAATTTGATACCGTAAACCAATGAAGGCTGAACCTGTTTCACATATTTCACTCCCCTAACTGTTATATGTACCCTCTCTCATTGTAGTTGATTTGAAGTAACCTGTGGTGTGCAGCCATGCCTGCCAGAATTGATGAAAACTCATTTCAGTTCAGTTCAGTCACTCAGTTGTGTCCGATTCTTTGTGACCCCATGGACTGAAGCTCACCAGGCCTCCCTGTCCATCACCTACTCCCGGAGCTTTCTTAAACTCATGTCCACCAAGTCCATGATGCCATCCAACTGTCTCATCTTCCATTGTCCCATTCTCCTCCAGCCTTCAATCTTGCCCAGCATCAGCATCTTTTCAAATGAGTCAGTTCTTCGCACCAGGTGGCCAAAATATTGGAGTTTCAGCTTCAACATCAGTCCTTCCAAAGAATATTCAGGACTGATTTCCTTTAGGATGGACTGGTTGGATTTCCTTGTAGTCCAAGGGACGCTCAAGAGTCTTCTCCAACCTCACAGTTCAAAAGCTAGGCCCTGGCTACTTTGTCTACTTTAGTAGCATTTTGACTATTTCTGACATTGCTTCATATTTCCTTCTATTCAAATATTATGAATATTCAAAATACTCTCCAAGCCTTCTGTTTATTTATTGGATATTTATTGCTTCTGAGTTTTCAAAACATAGATGAAACTAAAGCTTAAAATTTCATCTTGGTTTATAACTTCCCACAGAAACAATCATGTCTTCAAAGGACTGTCTTAGTCTAATTGTTCTGAATAAACTTCAAAGAAAGAAGCCTGTCCTATTATGAATTTTTTCCACTGAGGAATTGGCTTGATTTAAATGCCTGCTTATATTCATTTTGTGATGATATGAATAGATTTGCCCAAATGTCCTTGGAAATTCATTCTAAATGTCCTGGTTAGTGAACCAGTTGAAAGAGTTGAGAGTTTCTTATCCTAGTCCCACCTTCTCTCATCACATGGGGCTGTGCCCAATTTTAGATTCTCACTGGACAAGTTGTTGCTGTTCCTTGACAGGAGAGGGTGCGACATCCCATGAGCACCAAGCTCTCCAGGTGCTGTGCAGCTGGTACTCCTAGACTATTCTGTCAATAGCTGGCATAAAAATTGTGGACTGCCTGAGACCAAGCTCCTTTGTTTTCCCTGTTCACAAGCTACTTTTTCACCCTTGCTCCAAATAATGAAGAATAAGGGGAGTCAATGTCCTTCCACTAGAATATAAACCACCCTGTAGGCCCAAGCACTCAGGCCATAGTAATTTTCTCTATTGGGGGAACTAGAGAAACCTCAACTTTCTCTTTGCTAGCTGATCTAGCCTTGCAAATAATACTTCATTGAATTCAGCCAGAATCTCCATAGAGAAAAGGTTAGAGACCCAGAAGAAGCCCACTTTGCACAGCATAATGCTTTGCAACCTCTACTTCTGAGCCCTACCTAACTAATCAGATAAGCAGACAGGCACAGAGTGACCTAGAAGCAATTCGCACAAAGTATGGCTCTCACCTTCTAACCAGTATACTGTTACTAGTATAAGTATGGGACTTCCTTGGTAGTTCAGTTGGTAAAGAATCTGCCTGCACTGAAGGAGGCCCTGGTTCAATTCCTGGATTGGGAAGATTCCCTGGAGAAGGGATAGGATACCCATTCCAGGATTTGGGGGCTTCCCTTGTGGCTCAGCTGGTAAAGAATATGCCTGCAATGTGGGAGACCTGGGTTAGATCCCTGGGTTAGGAAGATCCACTGGAGCAGGGAAAGGCTACCCACTCCAGTATTCTGGCCTGGAGAATTCCATGGACTGTATAGTCCACGGGGTCCCAAAGAGCTGGACACAATTGAGGGACTTTCACTCCCTGGTAGCTCAGATGGTAAAGAATCTGCCTGCTATGTGGGAGACTCAGGTTCCATCCCCTGGTCAGGAAGATCCCCTGGAGAAGAGAATGGCTACCCATTCCAGTATGCTTGCCTGGAGAATTCCATGAACAGAGGAGCCTAAAGGGCCACAGACCATTGGTTTACAAAGAGTCAGACATGACTGATTAACACACACTCAGTACGAGTATAAAAACTAGTGTAACTCCTAATTCTCTTTAAGCTAGAAATTCTTTTTTTTTTTTTTCCTTTTTCCTAGCTCCTTAACACAGGCTTAATTAACTTAAATAATTACTTTAAGCAGAACTTCCAGCTGTTTTTGAAAACTTTCTACTTCAAAACTTATAGCTTTCTGTTATTTTCTACTGGGCTATTTAAGCACTTATCAACAAATGTCTTTTTTACTAATTCCCTTTATAAAAACTTAGGCCACCATTTCTACCCAAAAGATGCTTTGTTTTGTTTTTTTTAAATAAATACATATTTCAAGGTAGTATCATTATTACCATTACTACTATAACTTGATTATGTAAACTTATACATTTACTGCTTTTTTAAAAATAATAGACATTATGTTTCTATAGTATATCTTCATTTCTGAAACAAAGAATATAACTCAAAGTAACAAGAACAAACAACTAAAATTAAATTCAAAGATAAAATGTTACCTTTATATAAATATATTAATGATATTGTATTTTGTATTATTAAGTTCACTATTAAATTTTCATTGCTATTATAATTTTAATATGTAGTTGACACATATTCATTTTGTAATGTCTAATTGCAAAAGAAAGGAAAATACAACTGGTAATCTGAGTAGAGGGATTACAGGTAACTTTCCAGGTGACTTTTTTCCAATGGCCTACAGTTTCTAATTAATTTAGACAACTATTTTTTATTTAAGAATGTTTAAAATGCCTTAGAGATTCAAAGGTGGCATCTAAATGATTTTAAAAAAGCTTTATGACTAGGTTCTATTAACTATTTACAGGAAAAATATTGTCCAACTCAGAGTTTCTGGGAGAAGTATGTAGAATGTTTAAGGAGAAAGACATACCAGATTACTTATACTTTTCTAAAAGAATCTCAATGGAGAGGAATTAGTCATCTTCTAGGGTTCTCAACTTTCTCATTTAGGTAATCACACAAGTGCATTCACTACTTGGTCACTTTTTGATATGATAATTCTATTACTACTTTGGCTTCTTCACTTGGTAAGACTACCCTTTTGATATCCACCATAGTAATTAGGTCTTTGTAAATGATCATATATAGGACTGAAACTTATTGTTTTCTGTGTGACAGAATGATATTTGTATTTGTCACAAGTACAATGAAAGCTAAGTTTAATTACTCAGTTTTTTTTTCTTTTAACTTTATTTTTAATTGAAGGATAATCGCTTTACAATACTGTGTTAGTTTCTGCCACATATCAACGTTAATCAGCCATAGGTACACTTGTCTCTTCTCTTTTGAACCTCCCTCCTCAGAATTTTTTTTGAGACTATTTTTCAACAGATATTCAAAACAATGCCCAGTTTTAAGGTAAGACAAATAAAGACAAGTGCCATTTCAAAAACTTGCCCAAGGTAAGCTACAAATAAGCAACAGAGTCAAAATTTAGATCCCACTCTTCGTCCAAGGAGCCCATTGGCAGTTGAGAGGAAAGGCATTTACCTTCCATCATACACCCTAACCCTCTGCTCTGGCTGTGGAGCTGCCATTTATATGAGGCTGCCTCCCAATCACCAACAGCCAAATGTGGCAAATGGTTTTGCCTTGGAGCATACAGCTAAGTATATGAGTGATCACACTTATGTACCCGCACCCCCCACCCCCTGCATTGAGAATTCATGAATGAACACACAACTGCTTTATCACTGGTATGAGAGGAATCTACTGATGTAAGATTGCACTGTTATTACACTTTCTAAGTCAGAAAAATAACAAAAATGAGAAAGTTGACCTCTCTGTGGATTCATTTCTATACAATTTTCTTTGAGAAGAGCCTCAATCAATGAAGTTCTAGCATTCATATTTTGCGAGTCACTGGTGGATATTAAACTTGCCTCACCTTTGCTGACTGTTATGTGAGAGGCTAAACTTCTTGATTTCAGACCATCGCTGGTAATTCGCCATGATGGTGGGGCTGTACACCCTGACCCAAGGGAAATTTGCTTACCTTTTGATAAACTGGGATTTCTCAATACTCTGTAAAAGCTGAGTGATCTCATTTGTTCTGGAGACAAGCTGTCCTTGTTTAATGTCCTCAGGTGATTCTCTTATTGTCCTAAATGAGAGACTAGTTGCTCTTTCAGAGGATGCCAATGATATGGTGTTGGTGAGAGTGAGGGTAGAAAAGTAAATGGCCTCATTTGCATTCAAATAAAGCCTCAGGTAAAAACAATAAGTGCCTTATGCTTAAGTAATTTACAGAAAAAAACAATTGTTTCAGGAAACTACATGCTATGAAAACAGGGAGAAAAACCACATACAGCAGCTTAATACTACACTTACTCTTTCCTGAAATAATGTGTGTCAGTCAGAGAACTTTACCTCTAATGAAGATATTTTAAATATTGCTCTCTTTTTTTCCCCTGGTGTGTTATACATACTGTAAAAATATTGGACTAAGAATTTAATAACATTAATTAATTCTGAGGGATTTTAATCCAAGATTAAAGGAATCGCTGATTCCTTTCAAAAAATTTTTATTTTCTTTTAGAGCATAGTAGAAATAATGTGTGTCTTTGTCCAACATTCAGAAAAATAAGATCAGGGCATCTGGTCCCATCAGTTAGTTCAGTTCTGTTGCTCAGTATTGTCTGACTCTTGTGATCCCGTGAATTGCAGCACGCCAAGCATCTCTGTCCATCACCATCTCCCAGAGTACACCCAAACTCATGTCCATCGAGTTGGTGATTCCATCCAGCCATCTCATCCTCTGTCGTCCCCTTCTCCTTCTGCTCCCAATCCCTCCTAGCATCAGAGTCTTTTCCAATGACTCAGCTCTTCACATGAGGAGGCCAAAGTACTGGAGTTTCAGCTTTAGCATCAGTCTTTCCAAAGAACACCCAGGACTGATCTCTTTTAGGATGGACTGGTTGGATATCCTTGCAGTCCAGGGGACTCTAAAGAGTCTTCTCCAACACCACAGTTCAAAAGCATCAGTTCTTCACTGCTAAGCTTTCTTCACAGTCCAAACCTTACATCCATACATCACCACTGGAAAAACTATAGCCTTGACTAGATGGACCTTAGTCGGCAAAGTAATGTCTCTGCTTTTGAATATGCTATCTAGTTTGGTCATGCTTACTTCCAAGGAGTAAGCATCTTTTAATTTCATGGTGCAATCTGCAGTGATTTTGGAGGCCCCAGAAATAAAGTCTGACACTGTTTCCACTGTTTCCCCATCTATTTCCCATGAAGTGATGGGACCAGATGCCATGATCATAGTTTTCTGAACATTGAGCTTTAAGTCAACTTTTTCATTCTCTTCTTTCAATTTCATCAAGAGGTTTTTTTAGTTCCTCTTCGCTTTCTGCCATAAGAGTGGTGTCATCTGCATATTTGAGGTTATTGATATTTTTCCCGGCAATCTTGATTCCAGCTTATGCTTCTTCCAGACCAGTATGTCTCATGATGTGTTCTGCATATAAGTTAGATAAGTAGGGGGACAATATACAACCTTGACATACTCCTTTTCCCATTTGGAAGCAGTCTGTTGTTCCATGTCCAGTTCTAACTGTTGCTTCCTGACCTGCATATGGGTTTCTCAAGAGGCAGGTCGGTGGTCTGAAATTCTCATCTCTTTCAGAATTTTCCACAGTTTATTGTGATCCACACAGTCAGAGGCATTGGAATATTCAATAAAGCAGAAATAGATGTTTTTCTGGAACTCTCTTACTTTTCCCATGATCCAGCAGATGTTGGCAATTTGATCTCTGGTTCCTCTGCTTTTTCTAAAACCAGCTTAAACATCTGGAATTTCACAGTTCACGTATTGCTGAAGCCTGGCTTGGAGAATTTTGAGTATTACTTTACTAGCATGTGAGGTGAGTGCAATTGTGCAGTAGTTTGACATTCTTTGGCGTTGCCTTTCTTTGGGATTGGAATGAAAATTGACTTTTCCAGTCCTGTGGCCACTGCTGAGTTTTCCAAATTTGCTGGCATATTGAGTTTAGCACTTTCATACCATCATCTTTCAGGATTTTAAATAGTTCCACTGGAATTCCATCACCTCCTCTAGCTTTTGTCATAGTGATGCTTTCTAAGGTCCACTTGACTTCACATTCCAGGATATTTGGCTTTAGGTGAGTGATCACACCATCGTGATTATCCTGGTCATGGAAATCTTTTTTGTACAGTTCTCTGTGTATTCTTGCCACCTCTTTTTAATATCTTCTGCTTCTGTTAGATCCATAGCATTTCTGCCCTTTATTGAGCCCATCTTGGCATGAAATGTTCCCTTGGTATCTCTAATTTTTCTTGAAGAAATCTCTAGTCTTTCACATTCTGTTGTTTTCCTATATTTCTTTGCATTGATTGCTGTGGAAGGCTTTCTTATTTCTCCTTGCTATTCTTTGGAACTCTGCATTCAGATGCTTATATCTTTCCTTTTCTCTTCTTTGCTGGAATAGGTGAATTTAACTCAGATGACCATTATATCTACTACTGTGGGCAGGAGTTTCTTAGAGGAAATGGAGTAGCCATCATGGTCACCAAAAGAGTCTGAAATGCAGTACTTGGAGTACTATCTTTGCTTTTCACTTCTGTTCTTTTCACAGCTATTTGTAAGGCCTCCCCAGACAGCCATTTTGCTTTTTTCATTTCTTTTCCATGGAGATAGTCTTGATCCCTGTCTCCTGTACAATGTCACAAACCTAAGTCCATAGTTCATCAGTCACTCTGTCTATCAGATCTAGTCCCTTAAATCTATTTCTCACTTCCACTATATAATCATAAGGGATTTGATTTAGGTCATACCTGAATGGTCTAGTGGTTTTCCCTACTTTCTTCAATTTAAGTCTGAATTTGACAATAAGGAGTTCATGATCTGAAGCACAGTCAGCCCCCTGTCTTGTTTTTGCTGACTGTATAGAGCTTCTCCATCTTTGGCTGCAAAGAATATGATCAATCTGATTTCGGTGTTGACCATCTGGTGATGTCCATGTGTAGAGTCTTCTCTTGTGTTGTTGGAAGAGGGTGTTTGCTAAGACCAGTGTGTTCTCTTGGAAAAACTCTATTAGTCTTTGCCCTGCTTCATTCCATATTCCAAAGTCAAATTTGCCTGTTACTCCAGGTGTTTCTTGACTTCCTACTTTTGCATTCCATTCCCCTATAATGAAAAGGACATATTTTGGGGGTGTTAGTTCTAAAAGGTCTTGTAGGTTTCATAGAACCGTTCAACTTCAGCTTCTTCAGCATTACTGGTTGGGGCATAGACTTGGATTATTGTGATATTGAATGGTTTGCCTTGGAAATGAATAGAGTTCATTCTGATGTTTTTGAGATTGCCTCCAAGTACTGCATTTCAGACTCTTTTGGTGACCATGATGGCTACTCCATTTCCTCTAAGAAACTCCTGCCCACAGTAGTAGATATAATGGTCATCTGAGTTAAATTCACCTATTCCAGTCCATTTTAGTTCGCTGATTCCTAGAATGTCAATGTTCACTCTTGCCATCTCCTGTTTGACTTCTTCCAATTTGCCTTGATTCGTGGACCTAACATTCCAGATTCCTATGCAATATTGCTCTTAACAGCATTGGACCTTGCTTCTATCACCAGTCACATCCACAGCTGGCTATTGTTTTTGCTTTGGTTCCATCCCTTCATTCTTTCTGGAGTTATTTCTCCACTGATCTGCAGTAACATATTGGGCACCTACCGACCTGGGAAGTTCCTCTTTAAGTATCCTATCATTTTGCCTTTTCATACTGTTCATCACTTTATGGGAAATAGATTGGGAAACAGTGGAAGCAGTGTCAGACTTTATTTTGGGGGGCTCCAAAATCACTGCAGATGTTGATTTTAGCCATGAAATTAAAAGATGCTTACTCCTTGGAAGGAAAGTTATGACCAACCTAGATAGCATATTCAAAAGCAGAGATATTACTTTGCCAACAAAGGTCCATCTAGTCAAGGCTATAGTTTTTCCAGTGGTCATGTATGGATGTAAGGTTTAGACTGTAAAGAGGGCTGAGCACCAAAGAATTGATGTTTTTGAACTGTGGTGCTGGAGAAGACTCTTGAGAATCCCTTGGACTGCAAGGAGATCCAACCAGTCCACCTTAAAGAGACCAGTCCTGGTTGTTCATGGAAGGACTGATGCTGAAGCTGAAACTCCAATACTTTGGCCCCCTCATGTGAAGAGTTGACTCATTGGAAAAGACCTTGATTTTGAGAGGGATTGGGCCAGGAGGAGAAGGGAACGATAGAGGATGAGATGGCTGGATGGCATCACTGACTCAATGCACATGAGTTTGAGTGAACTCTGGGAGTTGGTGATGGACAGGGTTGCTTGACATGCTGTGATTCATAGGGTTGCAAAGAGTTGGACAGGACTGAGTGACTGGACTTAACTAAACTGAACTGGTGTGTATGTTTCAGTCGTGTCCAGCCATTTCCAGCTCTTTGCAACCTCATGGACTATACCCCCCCCCCCCCCAGCTCCTCTGTCTATGGAATTTTCAGACAAGAACACTGGGACAGATTGCCACTTCTTACTCCAGGGTATCTTCCATGACCCCAGGATAAAACTGCATCTCTTGTTTCTCCTGCATTGGCAGGGGGATTCTTTATTGCTGAGCCACCAGTGAAGCCCCATAGAAATAATACAAACAGCCATATCAGTTAAAGGAGATTTAAGCATTGTATGAAGAAAAAAAAAAATCTTTTCTCACAACTAAAGAATTTCAAGAAAGAATATATCCATACTTACTGTTTTTGTCTTGTCTATAATCAGGAATGACTATATCATCTGGTACAAAGATATATGTGTGTATAAGGAAGATGGATTCCATGGGAAAAGCAAAAGGTATTTGATTAAATTTCAAAACACTTAATATCTAGCAATTTCAAAGATACTAGACAAATTTGGATGGGGAAAGGTATTGGTATCGAACAAAAAATCTTGCTTGATGGAAGCCATTGGTAACTCCATTGGTGTCCCTCTGAGTCAGAAGTCTGTTTCTCTCACGTGTGGCCTTCTGATGCTTTCCTTCCTGCCCAAAGATCATCCTAGATGATCACATACAACAGTTCATCTTAGGATACATACACCAGCTCATCTTGGGATTTCTTATAACAGAAGTTAACTATATACAAACATTTATTTATTTATTTATTTACTTATTTCTGTTGTTTCCCTCACTTTGACAGCTGGTCTACTTGGAAAAGGTCAAAATATGTCTAGTTTAGTTTCCTTTTATGAGTGGCCATTTCATTCAGAAAAAGGCTCATTTTGGCCAAATCAAACTTTGGAAACAAAGGGGGCTCTCCTTGGAGCCTAGAAATGAGGTTTTACTATCATCAAGAGATAGCTCCAAGCTGCCTTTCACCTTTAGATTTACCTGGGAGTCAGGCACAGTTCCAAGAGTTCAAATTGTCCCATGCTTCCAAACTCTTATTTTGCTCTGATCTTGTTCCATATAAACTCTAGACCTACATTTATCAATGAGTATCTGACATCCACAGATACATCAAAATTCTTGTAATTCAGTCCCACTATACACAAGTGTCTTGAAGTTACAGAAAGGTTAAATGCATAACAATGACTACTACTGACTTTAAAGAAAAAGTCTCCCTCTCACAAATATCTTTTTTCAATTGTATATTGGACAAAAGTGGTTGCTGGATAAGAAGCAGAGAACCTGTGGTCAATTGTTGCTGAGCAAGTCCTGATAACATGATGATTTTAGAATCTTCCTTTAGAATGTCACAGACTATCCCTCACTTTGGGGATTCAGTCAATATTTTGCATGGTTATTAAAAAGTTTAGCATTTTGTTTTGCTTTCGAGAAGGACTAAACCCTTTTAGAAAGGAATTTGTTTCAGAAAATCTATTAGGAGGTTTGCAAATGAATCAACCCAGAAAGCTCTATACCTCAGGAAAAATGGAGAGGTTAGGCACATTCTCTTCCATCAGAAACACTAGAATTGAAAGCAAAAGAGGAAGGCAGGCACTGTAAGTCAAAAGAAACTAACCAATCTTTTCATTGACTTGTGTATAAAATTCTGATTGAATCTCTAAGGTAAGGATCATGACTGGAGTAAAGAGTCTACTGATAGAACTTGGCTCGTTTGCCTCATATCTTTCACACATATGTGATATTTTATATTATAAACATGTGTATAATGTACCTGACAGTTATATAAATATGATAAGTATATTATATGTATATATGATATATATATACATATAATACATATATGTATATACATGTAATACATGTGAATATACATATATACAATGATAGGAACATTATATATGTGTGTGTGTATACATGCTTGCATGCTCGGGTGTGTCTAACTGTCTGCAACCCCATGAACTGTAGGACCTAATTTCCTAGTTAGCTATATACAATATATAGTGTGTGCATATATATATATATTGTATATATATAGTATGAAAGTGAAAATGAAGTCACTCAGTCGTGTCTGACTCTTCGAGACCCCATGGACTGCAGCCTACCAGGCTCCTCTGTCCATGGGATTCTCCAGGCAAAAATACTGGAGTGGGTTGCCGTTTCCTTTTCCAGGGGATCTTCCTGACCCAGGAATCAAACCTAGGTCTCCTGCATTGCAGGCAGACGCAGGCAAACACTTTAACCTCTGACCACCAGGAAGCCCGTTATATATATAACATATAGTATGCTATATAATATATAATTTATATATATATTACATAATATAAAAACATATGCATGACTTTATATTATAATTAAATTTTGTATTATATAATCTATAATTGTATATTATACAATGCATAATTATATATTTTGATAACATACATATCTATATGTATATACACACACAGTTATTAGTTCATTCATATCTGGGAAGGATTGGTTTTCCAGGACCAATATCAAAATCAACAGATATTCAGGTCCCATCGTCAGCCCTTCATATGTAGTTTCAACATCCATAGATTCAACCAACCACAGATCCTAAAAATAGTACATGATTTACAGTTGGTTGAATCTGTGGATGTGAAACTCATGAATATGGGAAGTCAACTATGTATTTACTGGAAAAAAAATGTGTAACTTGACCTGTGTGGTGGTGTTCAAGGGGCAAGTATATATTTATATAGTGTTTTGGCATCACTGATATATAGTCTTTGGTTGTTATTTACTAGAAGGACTCAACATACAGTCATACTCAAAGTTATAATTCATTACAGTGAAAGGATAAAGCAAAATTAGCAAAGAAAAATAGTGTATGGAAACTGCTATAGACTGAATACTTGTATTCTCCCAAATTCCTATGCTGATGCCCTAACTCCCAATACTATGGTATCTGGAATTAGGGGTTTGGGAAGGGATTAAGATTAAATGAGTTCATGAGAGTGGAATCTGGTCTGATGGAATTTGTGCCCTTATAAGAAGAAATACCAGACAGCTCTTTATGTCTAAATCTATATATCTCAATCTGTATATTTTGAATTTCTCCCCCATGTGAAGCTATAATGAGATGGTGTGCAACTACAAGCTGTAAAGAGAGTTCTCACCAAGACCCAATACTGCTGCCACCCTCCTCTGTGATTTCCAACCTTCAGAACTGTAGTAATTTTCCATTATTTAGGTTACTCATTCTGTTGTACTTTGTCATGGCAGTACAAGCTAACCAATTCAATGTCTTTTCAGAGGAAACTAGGTACAAGCTTCAGAGAGTCCTCTTCCAGTTGAGTCACACAGTGTGAGCTTAATTCCTCCAGCAATGAGCTGTGATCACATGTGTAAAAGGCTGCTTACCAGAGAAATTCATTAGGGTCTCAGTGCCCAGGATTTCAGCTGGAAGTTGGTCTGTAAGCACCCTCTGCTAGCATATTCTAAAATCCCAGAGTCCCAGAAGAAAAGCAACTGTTCAGCATAAACCTTATCATTTGTACGTACAGTCTAGGCATATTAAGCCATTCTTAATAGTTTGGGGAATGACAGAACCCTTTCTAAATCTCAGATGCCAGCCAAAGGCCAATCTTGCAAATGGTCTTTTTGAAGAATAGCAATCACAGGCCTGCTGGGTTAACTCTTTTGTGCCTGTAGCCCAATCGGAGTTATATCAGGTAGAGAAAACTAAGGAATTCTGCAGAGGAAGAAAAGCAACTATTGAAAGATGAAACTTTGAATGTACTGAATATAAGAAAGGAGCATTCCAATATCAAATTTCTGAGAGTTTGAAAAACAGTGACAGTTAATGTAGCCTTTGGGGAGGTACCCTTGAGGAGGTGCCTGGGGTGAAAGTAAAGACTGCAATATTACTAGAACTTGAATGGTTACGGCATTTGATAAGTCTGAAGGAGAGAAATTGCAGGTGAGACATATGTGGAGTGTGAGACCATCTGGCATAAGAAGTTGAAAAGAATTTTACCTTTGTAATAACACAAAAATATTATTTTCAAAAGTCAGTGCAGAGGTAGACCAAAGGATGAGACTGAGAAAGCTAGACAATAACAAAGGACATGTAATTGGGACTCACCTTGCTGCTAAGCTACTTCAGTCATGTCAGACTCTGTGCGACCCCATAGACGGCAGCCCACCAGGCTCCCCCGTCCCTAGGATTCTCCAGGCAAGAACACTGGAGTGAGTTGTCATTTCCTTTTCCAATGAATGAAAGGGAAAAGTGAAAGTGAAGTCTCTCAGTTGTGTCCAACCCTCAGCGACCCCATGGACTGCAGCCTTCCAGGCTCCTCTGCCCATGGGATTTTCCAGGCAAGAGTACTGGAGTGGGGTGCCATTGCTTTCTCTGTGCTTCTTCGCAGGGGTCCATAAACATAAAACGTAAGGGACTCACCTTCAGTTCAGTTCAATTCAGTCGCTCAGTCGTGTCCGACTCTTCGCGACCCGATGAATCTCAGCACGCCAGGCCTCCCTGTCCATCACCAACTCCCGGAGTTCACTCAGACTCACGTCCATTGAGTCCGTGATGCCATCCAGCCATCTCATCCTCGGTCGTCCCCTTCTCCTCCTGCCCCCAATCCCTCCCAGCATCAGGGTCTTTTCCAATGAGTCAACTATTCGCATGAGGTGGCCAAAGTACTGGAGTTTCAGTTTGAGCATCATTCCTTCCAAAGAAATCCCAGGGCTGATCTCCTACAGAATGGACTGGTTGGATCTCCTTGCAGTCCAAGGGACTCTCAAGAGTCTTCTCCAACACCACAGTTCAAAAGCATCAATTCTTCGGCGCTCAGCCTTCTTCACAGTCCAACTCTCACATCCATACATGACCACAGGAAAAACCATAGCCTTGACTAGACGGACCTTAGTCGGCAAAGTAATGTCTCTGCTTTTGAATATACTATCTAGGTTGGTCATAACTTTTCTTCCAAGGAGTAAGCGCCTTTTAATTTCATGGCTGCAGTCACCATCTGCAGTGATTTTGGAGCCCA